>JABXJD010000660.1:0-210000 GCA_013375575.1 Percina caprodes | reverse complement strand
CCACGGCCACGGAGGTGGACCTATCGCTGCAGAACTTCTCCTCCACCTTCTGCTCCGGACTGCAGGCCGGTGAGAGAGGGAGGGAGGGAGGGAGGGAGGGAGGGAAGGATTCAATGGGTCCTATTTTAACGATCTGAGCGCATGTGAAGCGCCTGGCGCAGGTGTGTTTAGGGCGTGTCCAAATCACTTTTGCTAGTTTGACGGGCGGAAAAAAGGGTTTGTGCGCCGGGCGCATGGTTCAAAAGGATTGTACTTTGTGTCTTCATTAATTATAGTTGGGTTTTGGCGTAACATGCAATGCAACATGCAGTCAACCAATCAGAGGTCATCTTCCATTCCCTTTAAAAGCCAGGCGCGTTTGGACCTTGGCGCATTGCTGTTATGATGGCAGATTTGCATTGTCATATTTTCATTTGTATTCTTCTGCATTTGTGTGCTGCTGCACTTGTGTGTGTGTGTGACAAGCATAGCGTATGTGTGTACTGTGCACGAGTCTTGGTGCATTTAACTAATGCTCTGTTAAAATAACAATGAAATGCTGCGTTAGGTGCTGATCACACCTCCCTGTAAGCCCAGCATGCCCAGAATGCCCCTGAACACACCTCCATTGTAAGCCCAGCATGCCCAGAATGCCCCTGAACACACCTCCCTGTAAGCCCAGCACGCCCAGAATGCCCCTGAACACACCTCCCTGTAAGCCCAGCACATCCAGAATGCCCCTGAACACACCTCCCTGTAAGACCAGCACGCCCAGAATGCATCTGAACACACCTCCCTGTAAGACCAGCACGCCCAGAATGCATCTGAACACACCTCCCTGTAAGACCAGCACGCCCAGAATGCATCTGAACACACCTCCCAGGTGCATTTGCTATTTAAACAACGTGGGCGCTGGACGGTCTTAAAATATCAAAGACACTTGCGTCAGGCTTTGCGCCGGGCCGGGTGCCAGATAGGGCCGATGTGTTAATGTGAGTTACAGTTTGATCTGGACCAAAATTCCAGGCGTCAAACCTCCCCCGGACCACGGTCCAGACCAATATTTGGTCCGACCAAAAGAGTGAGTGCGTTTTCACACCTACCTCGTTTGGTCCAGACTTTCGGACTTTTCAGTTTGGTCCAAACCACAATTGCAGCTGAGAAAGGTGCCTCGGACCACGGTCCGGATCAAAAGCTGCCGGCTATCGGAGCACACAATACATCAGCAGTTTACTTGTTAACATATCTTAGGTTTGTATTTTTATACATTTTATTTATCAGACATTTAATATATGTTGATGTTCCTCTGTTCTGTTGTGACAATAAAACAAATTTATTATCACATTATTTTAGTGATAACTAATACAAATAACTGTTAGGGAAATTGGTTCATGTTTTGTTACGCTTTTCAGGATTAAAAAAAATATACATATAATATATATATCTCGGCCGATATATCAGCAAATCGGATTTTTAAATAACCAAATATTCGTATTGGTATCGGCCTTAAAAGTCCTTTATCTGCCGGGCTCTAGTACAGTTTTAGGTTTCCGATTGTCTCTGAATAAATGCTCCAGAAAGAAAGTTCCCGTGTCTCGCTTCTCAACATCACAACGAAGTCAGTTAGAAAAAACTCTGACGCAGAGAGAGGAGACGAGAGGATGGGGAAGCCCGTCCACAGACCAATCAATTACAAAGATCTTGATCTCTGGTGGACCAAGCATGCAACGCAACACATAACATGGTTGAAGGGTGTTTCATCCGTTTTTATTATTTTATTTGTTCTAGTCCGGACTTTTGAACCAAATTTGGGCCCTCCTCTTGTGTGTGTGTGTGTGTGTGTGCGTGTGTGTGTGTGTGTGTGTGTGTGTGTGTGTGTGTGTGTGTGTGCGTGTGTGTGTGCCAGCTAAACAAACTGAGGATATTTGCTGAGGGAGGCTCGTCCTTTATTCCTTGGCCAGAGTGTCTGCTGCTGGTTGACTCCCAGAATGAGACACTCACTGTTGTCGTGTGTGTCTGTGTGTGCGTGCATGGGCTTAGCACACAATTCTGGGCCCTCCCCACACCCACAGCTATTCATTCTAGCATCTTTTTGGGCCCTCCTCACATGAGGACCCTGTGTACTCTGTCCCCTTTTTCCTCCCAGTCCAATGTTGTTGTGTGTGTGTGTGTGTGTGTGTGTGTGTGTTTGAGCCAGCTAAACAAACTGAGGCTCTGGCCACAGAGACGTGTCTGCAGTTGGTTGACTCCCAGAATGAGACACTGAATGTTTGAACAAGTAGTTGTAGAATAAATATTTAAATAGGTCTAGGAGGCACTCTGGGATGTTGCTACCACAGAGACTGTAATACAGTGCCTGTGAAGCAAACAATGGAATAAATTAAACTTACTGCAGATAATGTCCTACCGAAGTGAAACAAAAACAATTAGTTAAAGGTAGTTATGATAACACCATATGATAAAACCGTTTCATTTTGGTCATTATAACCGCAAGGTTACATTTTTATACGTTACATCCATAGATGTCCTAAACCGATGTCCTAAACTGTTTTTAGGGGCGTGTAGTTGTACAGCACTATATGGATGGATGGATGGATGGATAGATAGATAGATAGATAGATATATATTATTTGTTTCATCAGAAAAGTAATTCTTTTCATTCTTTTTATATTTAATTCAATGTTCAATTTGTTCAATAAAATAATACTGGCAATGATTTCCTTTCATTTTGTTTTAAATTCAGTTTGTTGTATTTTAGCAGTTTATTCATCTCTAGTAATATCGCGATATTTAACAACGTTATTGCATGTTTTCCTCATATTGGGCAGGCCTGGAATGTAGTGCATTAAACAAGCTGGTGTTTCATTTATGAGGGTTTTTTGTCTGTTGGTTTGTCTCCTTTGCTGTTTTTGTATAGTTTAAATATGTAAGGGTGATGTAAATGGAAAGGAGTTTATTTTATTTTTTTAAATATTCCAATAATCCGTCCCGTCTCCCTCCAGGTGGGATCCACTCTCCGGGTTTCGAGAGCGGCGACACGCTGAGCTGTCAGTCTCTGATGAACGAGACGGCCTCTACCTGGTGTCGTACTACGCCCTCCTGCTCAATCTCAAGCTCTGCTGCTGCGACTTCTACCGGCGGCGGACGCTCGCGCCCGTCCTCAGCCTGGTGAGCTGAGCGCCGTTTCCCCAAACGAGATCAATCTGTAACACGTGATGACCTAGGTTCAAACACTCCCGGAAACAGCGATCCTAATTAAAGCTGCGATCATTAGAACTGACCGTCTTAACTACAATTCTGAGTTGTTAGAATTACAGAAATCTGTTATGAATTATCGTAGTGAATAATGCAACAAGGGCGAAGCACGGAAACTGCGTTGTTTGTTTAAATTCAGAATGGAACGGATCGCAAATGGATCCAAATGAAGAAACGTAAAAAAAATAATAATAAACTCGCCCCATGGCTCCTTCTGCCGAATGGTGTGGGTAACAGATCAAGGCAGCAACATAACCAAAGCCCCGGAACCGTATAGGTGACTTTCTTGTCTGGATCCCCTTATTAATGCTGTTCTTCGTCACGGTCTGCATGCCGACGCACTGGTCGACAACGCGCCGGGTATAGGAGATATAATAAGGAGATAAGGAGAGACCATATCTGCTACTAAAGGAGATATCTGAATCAATCTGGCCTGGTTACGTAAATCCTCAAAGACCCAATTTTACACAGTTTACCTCACGCTCAAGTCAGTGCAGGACATGAACCCAGAGCTATGGGAAATGCTGCAGAGGTTTTCTCCCCACCCAGTTAGACTAATAAAGTAATGATTAAAAAAAACACACTGAGGATAGTGGCGGGAAGTTTGGGCTCGGCAGAGAATCTAAACTCTAATCCCAATGTACAAATGCGCAGCTCTTTGTGCAATTTGTGATGATGTTGTAGATAATACAGGTGCTATATTGCAAATATTTAATGTAATTTATTACAGTCTCACCAGATTTCACCAGCTTTTTAATGACAACTCCCACAGAATGCATAAAAACACAACGCTTTTAAAAACAAGAAGTCCACGCATATTGGAATGCAGCCAAATGAAATGAATATGTTTCCTAATCCAGTGTAAAGATTTCTTTACAATCTCAGTAACCTGTGACACGCTTTTGTATGTCTCACACAATTTCATATACGTAGTTTCATTCACAGTTATTGTCTTCTTCACCAATGACCAATGATGGTCCCGAGCCTATAGCCCAGGATGTACCTGCACCCGTCACAGTAAGGAAAACCTCTACATGGCCCTCTGATAGCATCTCAAAGGCAAAGCTCAGAGAACCGTGTGAGGCAGCTTGGAACACGATGCATAGAGAAAATGAACAAATGATAATTAATAAAACTTTTCTTTTTTTTGCAGAAGGAGTTTGTGCGTCTGATCCAGAGCAGCGGGGTCCTTGTGGTTCTGTCTCAGGCCTGGATCGAGGAGCTCTACCACCAGGTGTTAGAGCGCAACCTGCTGGGCGAGGCCGGGTACTGGGGCTCACCAGAAAACCACACACTGCCCCTCATCACCATGCTCACAGGTACACACGATGTATCGGAATATTGGATCTTTAAATAACCAAATATTTGTATGGTTATCGGCTCATGGCTCTACTTAAAGCTATAGTGCGTAGTTTCTGTCCCCCCATGAGGAAGTAATGACAAGAAAACTGGCTATTTTTCATCTGTAGTCACTGCAATTGATAGTAAAAAGGCTTTTTAGCTCAGTTGGTAGAGCAGGCGCACAAATATAGAGGAAACAGAAAAGTAAACTTATCTGGTCCCCTGTCTTGTGTGTGTGTGTGTGTGTGTGTCTGTCTATGTGTGTGTGTGTGTGTCTGTCTATGTGTGTGTGTGTGTCTCTGTTTCTGCATATATTATTTGTAAGCTGTGGACGTCACTCTTTCTGTTGCGTTTGTTTTGTTTCCCTCCTTCCCGTCTTTATTCTCTGTATTTTTTTTTTGGGCCCTGGGACACGTTCTTATGTCTCCAGTGTATTGTTTGTAATTGTTCTTAATTTCTAAATTAATTGGGGGTGGCAGTAGCTCAGTCAGTCAGTGGGTTGGGAACCAGAGGGTTGCAGGTTCAAGTCCCCATACGGACCAAAGTATGGTGGTGGACTGGTACCTGGAGAGGGTCCAGTTCACCTCCTGGGCACTGCCAACTTGAGCAAGGCACCGAAAACCACCAACTGCTCAGCGTGCCTTTCCATGGGCAGCCCCCCCATCTGACATCTCTCCATTAGTGCATGTATAGGTACTGAGCATGTGTGTGTAATTCAGGCCTGTGTGTAATGTGTATAATGACAACAGAGTGAAAACATAATTTCTCCTTGCAGGATTAATAAAGTATACATTATTATTATAAATAAAAAGTTTGATCCCAAAAAAAAAAGAATTAAACTTATTCAAAGTATTAATGGGAAATGTCTAAGTTCACGGTGTTTTCACTGTTGATTTGATTAACTGTTACACTGTTTTTTTAAGTTCAACAAATCCAGTCAGGGAGATTTCAGTTTTGATTTTTTTCCATAATAGAGCAGCCTTTCTTCAAATCAAAGCTCTGTTGTTGTTGTTATTATTATTATTATTATTATTATTATTATTATTATTATTATTTTTAAATAATCTATTTACTTAGAACTAATATAATCAGACATCAGTGTTGGTCAAGTCTTACCTGATCTCAACAATCAGCTGACATCTGTCTCATTCTTCTCCCTCTCTCAGATATTGACGGGCTGGGCAGCAGCGCGATCGGAGGCCAGCTGATCAGGAGGGCGTCCAGCCAATCACCGCTCAGCTGTGGCAAGGCCGGCAGTGACACTGCGATGGCAGGTCAGGGAGCCCATTATCGTAAACCTGCCCCAAAATCTCACAAACATGACAGATTCATTGACACGTACTCTGTGAATGAATCATCAGTTCCATATTTCTAGAATAGAATGAGTGATTTCTTTTTCAGGCAGCCAGGGGTGGGTGGTGTGTGTGTGTGTGTGTGTGTGTGTTAGGGGGAAAGTGAGAAGGGATTAGTTTAACGAGCTTGAGCATTTTTATGCTGCATTATGTTTTTCGGGGTTGTCCATTAGTCCATCCCATTCCCATGAACTCGATATCTCAGAGAAATTCTACGTCCAATTGGACTCAAGGACAGAGTGATTAGATATTTGGTGGTGAAATGTCACTGTGAGCTCACATAACACGTGTTGAGCCAAAACTTAAGAGTCCCTCTTATTGTGTCCATCCAATGTGACTACATATTAAAAAATATATATATATATATATATATATATACAGTACGTTAAAGCTATTTATTGAAAACTGCAAACTGTCTTGGTGTAATTGCACTGAGAAAGAGAAGAAACTGGACAGCAAGAGGGAAAAGAGAGAGAGAGAGAGAGAGAGAGAGAGAGAGAGAGAGAATAAGTACTCCTGCATCGCCCTGGAGGACAAAGGATTGGCCGGGATTTCCATGGTAACCACTGCTGAGTCACACCTGATGACATTTATGGCGTTTTTCCTTTACCAGCTCTTCCATTACGAAAAACGTCCCTGGTACCTGCCAACAGGTACTTTTTTTAGTACCACCTTAGTCGGGGTACCAAGCGAGGTGAGGCGATACCAAAAGGTGACGGAAAAACCTGCAGACTGCTGATTGGTCGGAGAGAATCGTCACTAATCACTGCGTCATCATCGCTGCTGAGGCGGTACTAAATCTACAATGGAAAAAGTAGGATGGGGCACTGCGGGCGAGGCAGGTACCATGTAATGGAAAAATGCTTATACTGTGTGTGTGTGCGTGTGCTTGTGTGTGTTTTTGTATGTTTTTCCAGGAGCTGTGTTCTCCCGCTTCATCCTCACCGGCGTATGGAAGAACCTGATGGACGTGTTGTCCACACCGCTGACGGGCCGCATGGCGGGCAGCTCCAAGGGCCTGGCGTTTATCCTGGGAGCGGAGGGGGTCAAGGAGCAGAGCCAGAGGGAGAGAGACACCATCTGTCTGAGTCTGGACGGCCTGCGCAAAGCTGCCGCGCTCAGCTGCGCCCTTGGTGGGTGACACGTGTGTCTGTATTAACAAGACAAAGGGGCGCCATCACTCAGCCCCGCAGGGGGGCCTCTGTTCCTCTTAGAGGGGTTAGAGGTCGGGGTCAGATACTCGACAGCACCCCTGCAGCTGGAACACATTCGAGTCTACACTGAAGTAGAGGCATGCGTGTGCTTTCCGCTGCACCAGCTCCACGGAGCTAGATTTGTTTCTTTATTACATGCGAGAAAATAAATTATATGAGAGAAGAAACAAAATTTGAGATAAATTTTTATAGCAAAAATTTTAATATTTCAGACTAAAAAAAGTTTCAATATAAATTTGAAATTTTTAAAATTATTTCTGAGAAAAAAATCTCTCAAAATACTTTTTTAAACTCTCAAATATATATTTTTTGCTATTAGTGTGAAAAAAAATGTGTTTTTCTCAAAACGTTTTTCCTTCTCGCTCTCAAAACCTTTGTCTTTGCTCTCGTCTCAGGATTTTTCTCTCGCTGTGAAAATGATGTCACGGGCGGCGCCACGTTCCTATTGGCCAGTCGGGCGAGCACCGTCTTGTTTTGGGCAAGACAAGCTTTTTTTTTTTTTTTTTGAGAGAGAATTTTTTTTCTCACTGATTGCAAAAAATATATATATTTGAGAGTTTAAAGTATTTTGAGAATTTTTTTTTTTTATCAGAAATAATTTTCAGAGATAATTTTATAAATTTTTTTTTCTCACTGATTGCAAAAAATATATATATTTGAGAGTTTAAAGTATTTTGAGAATTTTTTTTTATCAGAAATAATTTTCAGAGATAATTTTATAAATTTTTTTTTTCTCACTGATTGCAAAAAATATATATATTTGAGAGTTTAAAGTATTTTGAGAATTATTTTTTTTTATCAGAAATAATTTTCAGAGATAATTTTATAAATTTTTTTTTTCTCACTGATTGCAAAAATATATATATTTGAGAGTTTAAAGTATTTTGAGAATTATTTTTTTATCAGAAATAATTTTCAGATAATTTTATAAAAAAATTTTCTCACTGATTGCAAAAATATATATATTTGAGAGTTTAAAGTATTTTGAGAATTATTTTTTTATCAGAAATAATTTTCAGAAATAATTTTATACATTTTTTTCTCACTGATTGCAAAAATATATATATTTGAGAGTTTAAAGTATTTTGAGAATTATTTTTTTATCAGAAATAATTTTCAGAAATAATTTTATACATTTTTTTCTCACTGATTGCAAAAATATATATATTTGAGAGTTTAAAGTATTTTGAGAATTTTTTTTTATCAGAAATAATTTTCAGAGATAATTTTATAAATTTTTTTCTCACTGATTGCAAAAATATATATATTTGAGAGTTTAAAGTATTTTGAGAATTTTTTTATCAGAAATAATTTTATAAATTTTTTTCTCACTGATTGCAAAAATATATATATTTGAGAGTTTAAAGTATTTTGAGAATTTTTTTATCAGAAATAATTTTCAGAGATAATTTTATAAATTTTTTTTTCTCACTGATTGCAAAAATATATATATTTCAGAGTTTAAAGTATTTTGAGAATTTTTTTATCAGAAATAATTTTCAGAAATAATTTTATACATTTTTTCTCACTGATTGCAAAAATATATATATTTGAGAGTTTAAAGTATTTTGAGAATTATTTTTTTATCAGAAATAATTTTCAGAAATAATTTTATACATTTTTTCTCACTGATTGCAAAAATATATATATTTGAGAGTTTAAAGTATTTTGAGAATTTTTTTATCAGAAATAATTTTCAGAGATAATTTTATAATTTTTTTTTCTCACTGATTGCAAAAATATATATATTTGAGAGTTTAAAGTATTTTGAGAATTTTTTTTTATCAGAAATAATTTTCAGAGATAATTTTATAAAAAAATTTTCTCACTGATTGCAAAAATATATATATTTGAGAGTTTAAAGTATTTTGAGAATTATTTTTTTATCAGAAATAATTTTCAGAGATAATTTTATAAAAACGTTTTTCACACTGATTGCAAAAATATATATATTTGAGAGTTTAAAGTATTTTGAGAATTTTTTTATCAGAAATAATTTTCAGAGATAATTTTATAAAAACGTTTTTCACACTGATTGCAAAAATATATATATTTGAGAGTTTAAAGTATTTTGAGAATTTTTTTATCAGAAATAATTTTATAAATTCTTTTCTCACTGATTGCAAAAATATATATATTTCAGAGTTTAAAGTATTTTGAGAATTTTTTTTTATCAGAAATAATTTTCAGAAATAATTTTATACATTTTTTTTCTCACTGATTGCAAAAAATATATATATTTGAGAGTTTAAAGTATTTTGAGAATTTTTTTTTTATCAGAAATAATTTTCAGAGATAATTTTATAATTTTTTTTTTTCTCACTGATTGCAAAAAATATATATATTTGAGAGTTGAAAGTATTTTGAGAATTATTTTTTTTTCTCAGAAATAATTTTATAAATTTCAAATTTATATTGAAACTTTATTTGTCCCAAATATTATTTTTTGCTATTGGTATGAAAGCTTTTTCTCTTAAATATTTTTTTTCTCTCTCTCTCGCATGTATTAAAGAAACAAATCTAGCTCCGTACAACTCATACAGCCACCAAAAGCGTGTAGGTGAATCAACCCGACCCGATACGGCTCCCCAAACTTGGATGAAAATGAATTATTTTCAACATAATAGCAAAAATGTCCCATTTAATCTGAATCCATGTTTAATTTGGTGTCTTGGATAATATTTATATAATATAATAAGATCCCAGAATCCAACCTGCGGCCCTTTTGCTGCGTGTCATCCCCATCTCTCTCCCACCTTTCCTGTCTATCCACTGTCACTCTGAAATAAAGGGGAAAAAGCCCCAAAAAATAATCTTAAAAAAAATAAATAAATAATAACCATAATAAGGTCCTAACCGAACAGCTGTTTTCACTTGTTTGGCTGATTTGACGTCTTTTCACCGGAGCCTACGTAAGTGGCCTGATGTTTATACTTGTGCGTTGGTGTGTGCGTCGAGCCGGCGTGTGTGTGTGTGTGTGTGTGTGTGTGTGAGTGAGTGGGGGGAGTGTGTGATAGAGAGAGGGAGAAGTGAGAGAGCGACTGCGATTAGCAACTCTAGAGACATAGTGAGAGAAACAAAGCGTCTCCCCTGTGCTTTCAGACCATGTTGTGTATATGTAGCATGAAAGTTACCCCCCTCATTGATTTCATGTTGTTTCTGGTAAAGGAGAACCAAGAAATGAATCAGGGGGGGTATTGAATTTATCGAGAGGTGCGCGCCAGGTTTTGAGGGTCCGGCGTAGGTTCCTGTCTCCACGTACCTACGTACGTAGCCACGGCGACGATATGACGCAGAAGCATAAATCATGCTTTACAGCTGTTTCTGTGAGGCACAGACTGTGGATGGAGGATATATCAGGGCAACTACATTTTGACAACAACCAGCGTTAAAACCTGATCAACATGGTCAGCACAGAAGTACCAACGAATATGATGAACACACTGTGGAGAGACGACCGTGTTTTACTGCCAGTTCAAATTGAAAGAGAATAAAACCCAGACCAGCTGTGTGTGAATCTCTGAAATGTCTGATCAGTAGAGTCGAATTTTGGATGAGAATCGAGAATGAAAATTGAGAGAATGAATGAAAACTCAGTTGTTCGTCTCGTGTGTGTGTGTGTGTGTGTGTGTGTGTGTCACCCATGACAACAGAGGGATATGCTAAATATTATGAAGACCTGCTTTATGCCAATGGCCTATGATTTTATATATGTATTTAGCTGCCTCTATAATATTTATGTCCTTGTAAATGATTCCCTTCAAGCGGACTGAAATCAGTTGTTAAAGTGTGTGTGTGTGTGTGTGTGTGTGTGTGTGTGTGTGTGTGTGTGTGTGTGTGTGTGTGTGTGTGTGTGTGTGTTTCAGGCGTGGCTGCCAACTGTGCCTCAGCGTTGGCCCAGATGGCTGCAGCTTCCTGCGTGCAGGAAGAAAAAGAGGAGAAGGAGGTGGGAGAGATGGGCGACGCCATCACACAAGGTAACGAGAGCACACACTGCGGGGAGATATGTTACAAAACCAACTAGTGGGCACGTGTGTGTGTGTGTGTGTGTGTGTGTGTGTGTGTGAAAACGCACCCTAACACACTAACCCACTCGTACACAATAACATACACACTAACAAACATGACACAGACTTTGAGTTGACAGCATTTGCTTTGCACAGATGATCAAGAGCTTACAGCTCAATCTATAAAAGACCCGTATGATTGTTTTTCCCTCATTTTATAGCCAAGTAAAGAGAGAATAATGGCATGTTTTATGAAAAATAAAAAAACATGTTACACTGGTAGCATGAATGCTTGCAGAGAATTCCGTAAAATGGGCCATCATTAATACATAGGCCGTTAGTGACATCTAGTGAAAGCTGTGGGAAACTACGGCCACATGTCTTCTCTCATGTTATTTTTCCAATTGCTAAACTAGGCTGGTTTTGTCAAAATACTCATCGCAAAACCACACACCCAAACTGCAAACTACCTCATATAAAGTGCCTTGCATAAGTTTACACACCCATGCTAAAATTGATTAAAAAGATAGCTTAATAGCTGGTTTGATTTGCATTGAGAGATGATCTTATTGAATGTTATTGAATGCCAATCTCTATGTGAATGGTGAAGAGGATGTGATGATGTGGGGGGGGCCAAGGGAACTTTATCAGGATGCATAGTATCCTGATCCATGAAATAACTGGTCTTTAATAATAATAATCTGCCTGCTTCTATAGGAATTTAACATAGGGGGGTGTATACTTATGCCCCTGTATTTTAACATAGGGGGGTGTATACTTATGCCCCTGTATTTTAACATAGGGGGGTGTATACTTATGCCCCTGTATTTTAACATAGGGGTGTATACTTATGCCCCTGTATTTTAACATAGGGGTGTATACTTATGCCCCTGTATTTTAACATAGGGGGTGTATACTTATGCCCTGTATTTTAACATAGGGGTGTATACTTATGCCCTGTATTTTAACATAGGGGGTGTATACTTATGCCCTGTATTTTAACATAGGGGGTGTATACTTATGCCCCTGTATTTTAACATAGGGGGTGTATACTTATGCCCCTGTATTTTAACATAGGGGGTGTATACTTATGCCCCTGTATTTTAACATAGGGGGTGTATACTTATGCCCCTGTATTTTAACATAGGGGTGTATACTTATGCCCCTGTATTTTAACATAGGGGTGTATACTTATGCCCTCTGTATTTTAACATAGGGGGTGTATACTTATGCCCCTGTATTTTAACATAGGGGTGTATACTTATGCCCCTGTATTTTAACATAGGGGGGTGTATACTTATGCCCCTGTATTTTAACATAGGGGGTGTATACTTATGCCCCTGTATTTTAACATAGGGGGTGTATACTTATGCCCCTGTATTTTAACATAGGGGTGTATACTTATGCCCCTGTATTTTAACATAGGGGTGTATACTTATGCCCCTGTATTTTAACATAGGGGGTGTATACTTATGCCCCTGTATTTTAACATAGGGGTGTATACTTATGCCCCTGTATTTTAACATAGGGGTGTATACTTATGCCCCCTGTATTTTAACATAGGGGGGTGTATACTTATGCCCCTGTATTTTAACATAGGGGGTGTATACTTATGCCCCTGTATTTTAACATAGGGGGTGTATACTTATGCCCTCTGTATTTTAACATAGGGGGGTGTATACTTATGCCCCTGTATTTTAACATAGGGGGGTGTATACTTATGCCCCTGTATTTTAAGGAAGAACATTCATTTATTTGCAATACATTATTCATTCACAAAGAAAATGTGTGTCCTTTAAAAGGTTGGATTTTCCTAATGTTTTTGTATTCAGGCGTTAAGATCAATATCCAAAAAATAGATTTTTTTATTCCTCTTTTTAATCAACTTTAGCCTGGGTGTGTAAACTTATGCAAGCCACTGTATATCCTGCAAAATGAAACACTGCAACCAAAGCTACACATAATATAATGTATTATTATTATTATTATTATTATTATTATTATAACATTATCAAAATCAATCTTTTGCACCAAACACTTTTCCATAATTCTTCAGACAATTCTTCAAATTGTTCACACAGCACAGAAATATTTGCAGATACAGACACATGCTGTTGAAACAATTATTAATTATTAATTAATAAGCTTTTGATTAATTTTTTTTATGCTTCACCAAACATGTCAGTGCAGCAGATATGTTAACATTGGACTGAACAAAAGTAAAAAAAAAAAATTAATTGCAGAACAAATACATAGAAAAAGAAAGAGGCAAGTAAAAGTGGTCTTTTCATAGTGCTTGCTTCCTAATTGAAGTGGTAACAATTAACCATCGAGGTGGTTGGCCAGGTGACACACACTGAATATGGGCCAATCAGCTCATGTAGTGTCATTTTGAATGGCAGTGTTTTGAAATGGCAGACGTGACTTTATGCCAGATTGTTGTATCTTATGCAGAGAACCGTGCTCAGTGCATTTAACCCTCCTGTTTGGGTTAAATTTGACCCGTTTAAAAATGTCTATATCTGAAATATGGCATTCTTTTTAACCAAATTACCACAAAAAAAGGCTGGATTCCATGCAACGCTCTTTGCAAATATAATCACTTTCATTGTGTGGTGTAATGGTTTCAAATCAGCATCCTGACCAAACTCATCCACTCAACATACGTTCCTCTGATCTTAACTATTAGTCAAAATAATTCATAATTTCTGCTTAATTAACTCAAATATTATATATATTATATATAATTCTATACAAATGAGGGATATTGACCATGAATTAAAAAAAAAAATCAAAAAAATAATGCATTGAAAATGTCAAATGTAAAAAAAAAAGGGTAAAAAGAGGACAACACGGGTTAAAAAGTGTAAAGGAGAACATGTGTGTAGACTTTTGGAGACTTGAGAAGACGTTTTGCTCTCTGTGTGTCAGTTTAAATAATTGTGGTATTCATGTCATTTTAGTGTGTTAGCAATTAGGAAAAAAACTATCAATCGCCTAATGTTAAGATTAGACAAGAGCTTCTAATGATCATTTAATGATATGCAATACTGCTCATAATTACAAATTAAAGTGGTATAACGTGTGTTAATGTTGAATTGTTTGTGTTTCCATACTGTGTGTGTGTGTGTGTGTGTGTGTGTGTGTGTGTGTGTGTGTGTGTGTGTGTGTGTGTGTGTGTGTGTGTGTGTGTGTGTGTGTGTGTGTGTGTGCAGTGAAGCAGCGTGTTGAACAGCGTCTGGAGCAGATGGGTCGTCCTCAGGGAGTTCGCCTCCACACGGCTCATGTGTTGTGCATGGACGCCATTCTGAACGTAGGACTGGAGATGGGTAGCCATAATCATGACTGCTGGCCGCATGTCTTCAGGTACACACACACACACACACACACACACACACACACACACACACACACACACACACACACACACACACACACACACACGCCAAACACACACAATGCATTTTCAGATATATGACAGACACATGTTCAAGAAAGCTTCTCAGTCTTAGCGATTCAACTTCTTACTGAGACTGAAGACTATTCACGGGCAATGCCAGGTAGAGACACACACACACACACACACACACACACACACACACATACATATATACATATATATATATATATATATATATATATATATATATATATACACACACACACTCACGCACACACAATGCATTTTCAGATATATGACACACATGTTCAAGAAAGCTTCTCAGTCTTAGAGGTTTGACACAGACAGACAGGCAGACAGACAGACAGGCAGACAGGCAGACAGGCAGACAGACAGGCAGACAGACAGGCAGACAGACAGACAGGCAGACAGGCAGACAGGCAGACAGACAGGCAGACAGACAGGCAGGCAGGCAGGCAGGCAGACAGGCAGGCAGGCAGACAGGCAGACAGACAGGCAGGCAGGCAGGCAGGCAGGCAGGCAGGCAGGCAGGCAGGCAGACAGGCAGGCAGACAGACAGACAGACAGACAGGCAAAATGCTTCAAGATCTGCTACTCAGCGTTCAGTCAGCTGTTTTGGGCAATAACAACTTAAATTCATTGTGTCAGAAGATGCTCATTGTGGTACACAGCTCGCTGCAACCCAATGTTCACCATCTTCTTTTCTTCTACCAACAAAAACGTATATGCCGTTAGAATAATTGTTTGTATTACTTTCCAATTTTCAATTATACTTAACTGAATTTCTATAAAACTGTAGAGATGATTGAAGGATGTAGAATTCCCTGTTCAGATTCTTATTGAAGCAACATTAACTTAAAACATTTGATAATCAATCTCCACTGTGACAGTAAACTGAATATCTTTGGGTTGTGGACAAAACACAAAGACCTTTCAGGACGTCATCTTGGTCATCCCCATTTTTTTCACCTTTTTCCGACATTTTATACACCAAACAACTAATTGATAAATAGAGGAAATAATCCACAGGTTAATCGGCAATGAAAATAATTGTAAGTTGCAGTCCTGATTTTCAGGAAGTTTCTATTTCTTTTGTGACATCAAACGTTTCTGTCTCACCCTCTGCTCTTTCCACCCCTCTGTCTCTCCCCCCCCCAGGGTGACTGAGTACATCAGCTCGTTGGAGCACAGCCACTTTAGCGACGGCTCAGCGCAGCCGTCCTCTCTGACCCCCATCAGCCAGCAGAGCCAGCAGGCCGCCGGCGTGGACCTGGGCATGGAGCTGAGCTGCGAGCCCAGCCCGGAGGCCTCGGAGCTGGGCCTGAGCCAGCCCGTCATCCAGCCTCTGTCCATCCAGGAGCTGCTGAGGGAGAGCAGCCGGGGCAGAGGTCTGGAGCTGAAGAGCGGCAGCCTGATGACGGGTACCAGCGCTGCCAAGGCTGTGTGCACGCTGTCAACACAGACTGACAGGTACTGACACTGGACTGGACTGGACTGGACTGGACTGGACTCGACTGGACTGGATGGATGGATGGATGGATGGATGGATGGATGGATGGATGGATGGATACTTTATTCATATCCAAGGGAAGTTTTAGGCATCCAATAGCTTATAAAACCATAACAATAACACAACAAACACACACACATATATCTCACAGACATAAAAATCACTCAGACATATTATAATTATATCATTAGTTGCAATTATTTTTGAGACAATTACTTGTCCAGCAAATAAATATGAAAAATAATAAGGGTTTATGAAAACAGGTTGCAGACTGTGTAGACTAGACTGTAATTTCCCATTTTATTGGGATCAATATCTATCTATCTATCTATCTATCTATCTATCTATCTATCTATCTATCTATCTATCTATCTATCTATCTATCTATCTATCTATCTATCTATCTATCTATCTATCTATCTATCTATCTATCTATCTATCTATCTAGCTGTAAAAAAAAAAAAAAACAAGACAGCTACGTTCTTGCTTAGTTGAGTTTATGATTGAGTAACAGCCCAATGAACCATCTGCTGCTTCCTTGTTATCACCTTGTCAAATCAGCAGCCAGCGTGACGGTGAAATGGGAATTTGGCAGATAAATTGACCGACATTTGGTGCTTTGCAGGAGGTGCTTTGGTTTGGGAGTTTCTCCAGTTTTATAACAGCCACAAGATGGCAGCAGAGGCAACCTGAGTGTTTATGACTAGGATTACACTTAGAATGAGGTTAAGGTTAGAGGCCTCACAAATATAGAAATGCAAATATGTGTGTGTCAGTGTCCGTGCCAACAGCTCTGCACAAGTTTAGCGCAGCCTGGGAATAAAGTGTTTATTTCACAGATCATGTCTTATGTAACCAGTTATCAAGGCTGCTTTTAGGAGCAAAAGAGAGAAAGTGTTCCCTCTGAATCTGTTTTGCAGCTGATAGATTTACAAGCTGAAAGTGGTGCCAAAACGTTGTAAATACTCCTCTGCACATGGGTTTCCCCAAAACAGTAACCTTAAAGGACAACACTGCTGCTTTCCTGCCCTAAAACCTTGTTCTTCTGCACTCTGAATATTCCCTACATTCATTGTGTTTTTTACCTTTTTTTTTTATTTCAAAGGAATGTCAAGCCACTTTAAAACAGCCATTTTAAATGTGTGTGTGTGTGTGTGTGTGTGTGTGTGTGTGTGTTCCAGGTTGTTTGAAGAAGCAGCTACCAAGCTGAACCTGGTTGGTCTGGTCGGCTTCCTGCAGCAGCTCAGGAAAGCTTCTCAGTCTCAGCTGTTCGACTCCGTTACTGAGACTGGAGACTATTCACTGGCAATGCCAGGTACACACACACACACACACACACACACACACACACACACACGTAATCCATAATGAGTAATCCATCCAGAGCGAGATCCAGATCTTCTGGCTTTCAATACCTAAGGGTTCCTGTTGAAAGTGTTTCTAATAGGATGTGACACCACGATAATGTAAAAGCCTTAAGCAGTTCAACGTTAGTCAGGGAGAAAATGTCTGTGTTATCTCGTCGAAAATAAGAAATTACTGATGGTTCTGTTGCTTATGGATGATTCTGATGAATGAATATAAAAAAAAGTGTTGCCCAATATTGGCCGATAATATCGGCCTGCCGATATATCGGTCGGGTTCTAGTTTGAAGTATTGTCAAACAAAACAAGGCTAGCTCGCGCCTCCCTCCTCCTCATCCCGTCCCTTCAGTGCACTAGCCCCCCCACCCCCACATCCTTTTTGTCAGTTATTGGCTAGAACATTGTGTGTCCTTCATGGTGCAGGTTGGCGCAGTTTGTTTTTCTTGGCGTTTGTTGACCCTGGGCTGTCTATAGAGACCGCATTTTTTTTACAGTGTGTTCAGGGGACAGGCAGCTAGCAGATAGTGAGGAGATGTTTTTTACAGTGTGTTCAGGGGACAGGCAGCTAGCAGATAGTGAGGAGATGTTTTTTACAGTGTGTTCAGGGGACAGGCAGCTAGCAGATAGTGTGGAGATGTTTTTTACAGTGTGTTCAGGGGACAGGCAGCTAGCAGATAGTGAGGAGATGTTTTTACAGTGTGTTCTGGGGACAGGCAGCTAGCAGATAGTGAGGAGATGTTTTTTACAGTGTGTTCAGGGGACAGGCAGCTAGCAGATAGTGAGGAGATGTTTTTTACAGTGTGTTCAGGGGACAGGCAGCTAGCAGATAGTGAGGAGATGTTTTTTACAGTGTGTTCAGGGGACAGGCAGCTAGCAGATAGTGAGGAGATGTTTTTACAGTGTGTTCTGGGGACAGGCAGCTAGCAGATAGTGAGGAGATGTTTTTACAGTGTGTTCAGGGGACAGGCAGCTAGCAGATAGTGAGGAGATGTTTTTACAGTGTGTTCTGGGGACAGGCAGCTAGCAGATAGTGAGGAGATGTTTTTACAGTGTGTTCAGGGGACAGGCAGCTAGCAGATAGTGAGATGTTTTTACAGTGTGTTCAGGGGACAGGCAGCTAGCAGATAGTGAGGAGATGTTTTTACAGTGTGTTCAGGGGACAGGCAGCTAGCAGATAGTGAGATGTTTTTACAGTGTGTTCAGGGGACAGGCAGCTAGCAGATAGTGAGGAGATGTTTTTACAGTGTGTTCAGGGGACAGGCAGCTAGCAGATAGTGAGGAGATGTTTTTTACAGTGTGTTCAGGGGACAGGCAGCTAGCAGATAGTGAGGAGATGTTTTTACAGTGTGTTCTGGGGACAGGCAGCTAGCAGATAGTGAGGAGATGTTTTTTACAGTGTGTTCAGGGGACAGGCAGCTAGCAGATAGTGAGATGTTTTTTACAGTGTGTTCAGGGGACAGGCAGCTAGCAGATAGTGAGGAGATGTTTTTTACCGTGTGTTCAGGGGACAGGCAGCTAGCAGATAGTGAGGAGATGTTTTTACAGTGTGTTCAGGGGACAGGCAGCTAGCAGATAGTGAGGAGATGTTTTTTACAGTGTGTTCAGGGGGCAGGCAGCTAGCAGATAGTGAGGAGATGTTTTTTACAGTGTGTTCAGGGGACAGGCAGCTAGCAGATAGTGAGGAGATGTTTTTTACAGTGTGTTCTGGGGACACACAGTTGCCACACAACATTTACTTCGGCTAAAGGGACCATGATTCTGAGATTGAATTGAACCAAAATGGTAATCCATCTAGAATCAAGAAGTGAAGAAGCGCCACAGTTTTTCTTCTTTGTATTCTTTATAAGCCATCTGGTCCCAAATGAAATGCCTCATTGAGTAACTGATTACATTACCACACTTATTAGGAAATGAATATAAGAGTAAAAAAAGAAAACATGACTGAAGCCCAATCAGACTCATTATTTCCCCTCTGTGTGTCTGTAGGCGAGGCCAAGTCGACGCTGGACCGACGCAGCGCTCTGCATCTCTTCCGCCTGGGCGAGGGCATGCTGAGGATCGCCATGAACAAGAACCGCCCTCTGCTGCACATGATGAGGGCCTGGAGCGTGGTGGCCCCACACCTGGTCGAGGTAGGGGACTTTTACAGGGGGAGTCCCGGCCAAGACAGCAGCACAAAGAGTTTCACATAAAAGAACAAACAGCAGGCTTCAAATGAACAACAAATGACATCAACAAGGTTGCCGCGGGGTCTTAAAAAGTCTCAAACATTTCAAAATCAAAATTTTAGACCTTAATGTGCCCATATTATGAAAAAACACAATACGGGTTCAGGGAATGATGTACATATTTTGTCTGTATGATCAAATGTTAAAACTACCGATGGTGTTAGGCGTCAGTAGAGAACATAATTGTGTACTTGCATACATTATCAGTTTATTAACGTCATGCTTTTATGCAAATTAAGTCCAGATGAAGTTTGGGAAACCTCTTCAGCACAGTTCAGCAGCACAGTAACAACAATCTTTGAAATTGGTCCAGTATGAAGCGGGAACGCTGTCACCAGCAGCCACAGACCGGGCTGCAATGTAACCCTATGGGGCAAATATGCATGGTCAGTTTGGTCCATTAAAAGTGCTTTAATTTGCCACTAAAAGGCTCAGATTAATATTCTAAATGTCTGACAACATTATGGAAAGGATCTCTAATGAGATGAGGCCTTTTTAAAACCTCTTTGAGAGCTTTCTGAGAAACAGCTCTGAGGTCACAAGCACTAAACCCACCAGACTCCATTTTAAAAAGCCAAACTTTTAGTGTGTATAGAGCCAACATATTTTCACATGTAAATGGGTAAACTGTGTGTTTCAACCAGAACTAGAGTTGTGATGGTTGAAAAAGTGGAAAGCCGGCCCAAAATGGCGTATTTTAGTGTATTTTATGATGCTAAAATGTTTATTTACATGGTCTGGTGGCTTCAGCGAAGGCAAATTCGCAGATGTTTTTATGTTTAGAAAAAGGATCTTACTCTTTAACAGAAAGGTTGACCTCCTTAGAAATCCTTTCCATAATGTTTTCCGACACTTAAAACAATAATCTGCGTCTGTCAGTGAAAATACGTAAATACAAGCTGGACAACTGTCCCATTAACTTACATTGTAGCTTGTTTCTCCGCTGCCGACTGCAGCGATCCTTCTTAATACTGGACCAATGTGAGAGATTGTTGTTCCATCAGTCACACAGACACAAACACATAGGAAATAGGTTGAAAAACACAGTAGTTACCCTTTAATTTCACACAATGGTCATGTACCTGCAGCCATATTTAACATTTATTTAAATATTCAACATAATTGTTGTAACTCAGAGATCATTTATAAAAAAAGAAAATTACAGGGCAGTTATTTGTTAAGAATATGCTGAAAATATGTAGTACACGTTCTGCACTGTGTACCATGAATGTACACATGATGTGAATAGATAACAGCGTTGTGAAGAATCTAGTTTAAGGTCACATTGCAAACACGGTAACAGTTGCTTCTTCTCCCAGGCGGCATGTCACAAGGAGCGCCACGTATCCCAGAAGGCCGTTTCCTTCATCCATGACGTTCTGACGGAGGTGCTGACGAGCTGGGCGGAGCTTCCACACTTCCACTTCAACGAGGCGCTGTTCAGGCCCTTCGAGCACATCATGCAGCTGGAGCTGTGTGACGAGGACGTACAGGACCAGGTGAAGTCCCGCATTGCAAGACCTTCGTCCACAATATATAAAAGGCTCCATTACCTTGTATTTCACGGCTAATTCCTGGATAGGAGAATAATCTGTGAGGAGTTGGTTTGCATTTCTTTAAGCCAATCCCAATAGTCATCTTGGGCGGCGCTATGCTCCTGACACAGTGACAGTGGCTCTGCAAAATAGTGTCCTTAAAGGTCCCATAGCATGAAAAAGTCACTTTATGAGTTTTTTTAACATTAATATGAGTTCCCCCAGCCTGCCTTTGGTCCTCCAGTGGCTAGAAATGGTAATAGGTGTAAACCGAGCCCTGGGTATCCTGCTCTGCCTTTGAGAAAATGAAAGCTCAGATGGGCCGATCTGGAATCTTGCCCCTTTATGAGGTCATAAGCTTTGCCCGCCCAGAGAATTTGGCCCACCCATGAGGGAGAGACATCATGGCTTTCATATTTTTTACAATCGTTCCACAGAAGAACCAAGCAGGCCTGACCAAATTTCCCTTAAAACTTGGCATTTTCAGCGTGTAACGTTGTTCAGAGGTTTTGGTTAATATTTAAAGTTAACACAATGAAAGTGGAAAGTCCGACAACATCCGGCGGAGCTCCCGACGGCCATGTGAACTATCCTGTAAATGAGCCGACGTTGATATAGACTAAGGAACAGGTGAAGTCACGCAGGGAATCCATTAAAAGGGTCACATTTAATGATGTGAAGCATTGCATGTGTTTTGCCAGTTTAGAAGATGTTTCTGTGCTCGTGTCCCTGCAGGTGATAACGTCCATAGGCGAGCTGGTGGAGATGTGTTCTCCTCAGATCCTGTCAGGGTGGAGGCCTCTGTTCAGCGCTCTGAGGACCGTCCACAGCAGCAAGACCGACACCAAAGACTACCTGCTGGGAGAATACTCCATGGGTACGTCTGACCGGCCGCTCACATTTAATAAAAAATATATGCCTGAGGTTTATTATCTGGCAGTTCTGAACGTTGTCTGCTATTTTAAAGCAAGAAACGACCAAAATGTTTCACTGCAGGGACACATGGAAACCAAAATAAAAAGAAAAATATGACAAAAACCCTCCCTCCCTCCCTTTCTCCCTCTATCCATCCCCCCTTCACTCCCTTCCTCCTTCCCTCCCCCCTTCACTCCTTCTCTTCTTCCATCCCTCCCTCCTTTCCTCCCTCCTTCCCTCCCTCCATCTTTCCCTCCCCCTTTCCTCCCTCCATCCCTCCCCCCTTCACTCCCTCCCTTTCTCCCTACTGTTCTCTCTCTTTCTCCCACCCTCCCGCCCTCCCTCCATCCATCCTTCTCTCCCTTTCTCCCTTCCCTCCCTCCATCTTTCCCTCCCCCTTTCCTACCTCCATCCCTCCCCCCTTCACTCCCTCCCTTTCTCCCTACTGTTCTCTCTCTTTCTCCCACCATCCCGCCCTCCCTCCATCCATCTTTCCCTCCCCCTTCACACCCTCCCTTCCTCCCTACCGTTCTCTCCCTCCTTCCTTCCCCCATCCCTCTCTCCATCCATCCTCCCCTCTTTCCTCCCTCCCTTACCGTTCTCTCTCTCTCCCTCACGTTTGCTCCTTCCCTCCCCCCCCCCCATTCTCTCCTCTAGGGAAGTCCCAGGCTCCAGTGTTCGATGTCTTCGAGGCTTTCATCAACACCGACAACATCCAGGTGTTTGCCAACGCTGCCACCGACTACATCATGTGCCTCCTGAAGTTTGTCAAAGGCTTAGGTTTGTCCCTGTTGTACATTGTATTTTTTTCAGTTTATTACTTTTACGAGCCTTTACGGACTTTATTTCACCTGGAAGCAGGCATGTTTGATGTAAGACGTGGATGACATGCATGTAGAGTTCATACACTGACATTAGGGCTGCAATTAACTATTATTTTTTAAATTTTATTGTATTCAGTCACTCATTCATCCAAATATGTCACAATTAACATTCGATGCATATGAATACAGAAGAGGATCGGGGCCACATGTGATAAATGTATTTGAGTTCTGACTTTAACCCTCCTGTTGTCCTCGGGTCAAATGTGACCTGTTTTCAATAAGTTTCTATATCAGAAATTTGGGTTTCTTGCAACCAAATTGTCAAAAGAAATAATGTGGATAGTTCCATACAACGCCCTTCACAAGTAATATAAATGATCAGTTCATTGAATTTGGTTGTTTCATTCAATTGTATAGCATTTGAAAAAGAAAATGGTAAAAGAACGTTGAAAAAAGTGACAAATATGTCGGAAAAAGCTTCAAAAACGTAGGAAAAAGTGGAGAGAAACATTTTGGCGTTTCCATCCTAATTATGCTTTTAAATGAAAGTTTGACTCGGGTACATTCACAAAAAGACCCTAGGCTGCATGGGCGAGAGTTACGCTTTAATAAGTATTATAACTTTCAGCTTTAACAATTTGGTACCACTCGGGTTGGTTATAACTTTGCTCAGTAACAAAAACATTTTGTACCAAATTCTGATTTCCTGTGTGTAGGAGAGGTGGACTACAAGGAGATCGGAGACTGTGTTCATGTGTCGGGTTACAGCTCCACCGACCTCTGCCTGCCTGCGCTCGACTATCTCCGCAAATGTTCGCAGGTAGGATGTTCTTCTCCGGTTCTGAGCTGAGCCGTGTGGGTTAGGGATCCTTTGTGTCTTTGATGTTGCACCGAGAGATTTCACCAACAATGCATTTTCTTCTCAAGACAAAGTGACACAATAGCACAATAAGAAATGTACACTACTACTCATTCCCTGTTACTTAGTGTTCTTATTCCTTTCAGTCAGTTAGTTTTTAGGTTAGTATGTTTATATTTTATCCATCCATCTTCATCCGCTTATCCGGTATCGGGTCTCGGGGGCAGCAGCTCCAGTATGGGACCCCAAACTTCCCTTTCCCGAGCCACATCAACCAGCTCCAACTGGGGATCCCGAGGCGTTCCCAGGCCAGGTTGGAGATATAATCTCTCCACCTAGTCCTGGGTCTTCCCCGAGGCCTCCTCCCAGCTGGACGTGCCTGGACCACCTCCCTAGGGAGCCCCCCAGGAGGCATCCTTACCAGATGCCCGAACCACCTCAACTGGCTCATTTTGACGTGAAGGAGCAGCGGCTCTACTCCGAGCTCCTCTCGGATGACTGAGCTTCTCACCCGATCTCTAAGGGAGACGCCAGCCCCCCTCCTGAGGAAACCCATTTTGGCCGCTTGTACCCTTATATTTTATAGTCATAGTTAATATTTTACCATGATCTACTGCATTGTTCACTTTTTCACTTTTCATCATCATTACACACAGTCTACCATAGTATCTCACGTTATCATGGTCATTGCATTTTTGTGAGTGATTTTTATTTTCATGTATGTGTGTGTATGTGTTTGTTGTGTTATGGTTGTCTTGCTACTGGATGCCTATCTTTCTATAGACTAGAGCATGGGTCAGGACCCCCAAGGGGGTTGCAAAATCATTTCTGAAGGTCGCCAGATAACTGGTGAAAAAAAAATATAAATATGGTTTTTACATTGTGAGTTTGGTACCTGGAACACAGAAAAGGGTGTGAAGGTGGGTCAGGGGAGAAACAAACGCATCAACAATCTACAGAGCCTGGAGCACATTGGGCAAGGCTAGCTGCTAAAGCTAAACTGTCATTAAAGCAGAGCATTATTTGTTTACATGTATAAATCAAAGCATTTACAAAAATGTCTCCAAATCAGCGGGGGTGGGGAGGATGCGTGTAGAAACAGCTGTTTCCACTGGTTAGCAGCTCTCTCGTTGAGATAGAGCCACAGGTAGCAGGAGAATACAGCAGGTGTTTGTTCCTCCTCTTTCCCGTGACTTAATGAAGCGTTTGATTGACAGCTGCTGGCAAAGATCTACAAGATGCAGTCCAAGCCGGTGTTCCTGGGGGCGCGGCTTGCCAGCCTGCCAATGAGATCGCAGGAGCGCTCCGTCAGCAATGAGGACGGCATGGACTGCGTCCTGCAGGAGTTTGACGATGACACAGGTAAGGTGTCCGTCTCTTTTCCTTTCATGGAAGTCCTTATCCGTTCTTTTTCGGTCTTTATACTTTTTTGATCCCCCTCTAACACTCTGTTTAAGTCCAGCTGCATGTTGCTGTGCCCTCTGGCATGCAGGTCTGATCCAGGTGTGGATTTTGTTGCTGGAGCAGCTCACAGCAGCGGTGTCCAACTGTCCTCGCCAACACCAACCTCCAACCCTGGAGCTGCTCTTCACTCTGCTTAGAGAGGTCACCACCGTGCCAGGTAACATGAGCCGATTTCTCACGTGAACTCCAGACAACGGCCGGCGAATCAGGTGCACACATTGTCCAGAGTTTCCCTTTCACACATGTAGCACTCAACAGGAGATTGTCCGTGTCAGACGCGTTCTCACTTCCTGAGGGGCGGCGCCTGGGTAAAGCGTGCATTGCATCGTGTCACCGAGCCAGTTTGTAATTCGCTTATAAACAGCCGAATCTCTTGCAGTTAGTTGACTCTATCTAACGATTTCTTACCAACAGAAGTTCCACATAGTTAGCTATTTCCCTTGTCGTCTTCTTGTAAATCACTAGCCTGACTCCACCCTCCTATGTACTTCCGCTCCGTTTTCGTTTTCCTTCAGTACACAGTCTGGGTTTGCGGTATATTCTTGAGTTTTCTCCGGCCAAATTGTTACCGGTCCAATCAGCGAACAGAGGGAGTGGCTGAGGACGATGACATTGAGGTTGTGCGCTCGTTTGAGTTGTAGTTCCATAATGGCGGCGGAAAAAGATACGAGCAAAACCATTTGGTCCGTTGTTGCAATGCTGCAGAATATCCAGAAGTTAAAGCCCGCGCAAGAACAATCTTAGCTGAGTTCTGTTGGGGGCCGTGATGTTGTGGCCCTCCTCCCCCACGGGGCTCAGGAAAAGTTTGATTTTCCAGCTCGCTCCGTTAGTGGTACCAGAGTCTGGTAGGACCGGGCTAATGGACCAGATTCTGGTAGGACCAAGCTAATGGACTAGAGTCTGACAGGACCAGGCTCATAAATCACCCTCCTTCATCTTGTTTTCTTCCAGTTTTGCCCAGGCCACATCACAGAAACTCGCTTGCTGTGAGTTCTCTGGACAATGAGCTGCTCTGTTCACACAGGGGATCAAACATTACACAGACTTAAAGTAAAGACCGTTTAATGTCCGGTCCAACTCAGTCGGACATTGCTCGTTCTCACATACAGCTCCACCGGGTAATGTCTAGATAATTTCAGGTTTGCAGTGCATGTGTGGAAAGGGGGACACAGACATAGGTGGATTAAATTGTGTCTGACAGTGTAGGCGAACAGTGTTGGATGCAGGGCTATTTTTATATCACCCTTAACACAAAATCAAGGCAACCAAGGAGTTTTTATTTTACAGCCAAATGTTCTGAAATGGGCAAATCTGTCACACAACTTATCGTCCTCTAAACCCAAACAACCATCTCCCACTGCCTTTGCTCTCCTTCTGTAATCCCCCCCCCCGCTGTTGCCAAAGGGGTTTTCCAAATAATCACACATACTTTACCCTTACAGTCTAACTGGGTCTCTCTCTCTCTCTCTCTCTCTCTCTCTCTCTCTCTCTCTCTCTCTCTCTCTCTCTCTCTCTCTCTCTCTCCAGGTCCGGGGTTCGCTATCTTCGCCGTCATCCAGCTGCTGCTTCCTGTGATGTCTCTGTGGCTGCAGCGTAGCCACGGTGACCACTCCTACTGGGATGTGGCGGCTGCCAACTTCAAACACGCCATCGGCCTCTGCTGCGAGCTGGTGGTGGAGCACGTCAACAGTTTCATACACTCAGGTGAGACACAGTAAATATATTTACAGGAAGCATCTGTGTGAAGGTTTTTTGCAACAAAGACGGGAACCGTTTCAGAATTAAATAGCACACCGAGGGCACCTAGGCCAGGAAGTCTTAGTCCTTAAGCTATCGCTACCTAAGGCTTGTCGGTGTCCCCTCTTATTGCACATACACATGACATACTGTACGTCACAACCAAAATGTTAGCGATTGGTTATGGCAGATCCAGAGTGGCTCTGGGCAGATCCAATAGTTTTAAAATTCAACAGAGTACCCGCCTTCAGGGAAGTTAACACTTGTCAATGGAGAGTGGCCAGACTCTCTGGACAAATGTACGAGAGTCTGGTAGGACCAAGCTACCTATCCTGTGCCTCTAATGTCTGTTTGACATTTACGACCCCTGTGTTGTCCCCCACGCCGGGCTTTTTGACCGTGTATTCAGGGGGCAGCTAGCACATCAAGGATAGATTCCTACAATTTGAGACAAAAATGAAATTGCGCTGAAACCATGCAGGAGATCATAGTGCTCCTTTAATGCTCAAATGAAGTGGCAATAGCTCAGTCCTTAGGGAGTTGTGTTGGGTTCAGGTCCCCGTGCGGACCAAAGTACGGAGTGTTGATTGGTAGCTGGAGAAATGCCAGTTCACCTCCTCGGCTCCTTGGCATTTGAGCAAGGCACCGTACCCCCCCCGCCCAATCCACCTCTGTGAAACTAAAAATGGTTAAGTGTGTTACGTTTCCACTATAGATTCTAGTAGATACAGTGTATTACATGAACCCCAGAAAAGTTGAAAGGAACGGAAGATGAAGAGAGGGAAGTAAGAAAGGGACATGCACATCTGATGGAATTTGACGTTCATGTTAAACCTTAGGATCTGTGATCAAATATTCTAAAGTGATCCCAGATCTGACGAGTTGTTATTGTTTGGCTGTTGAGCTTAAACACTGAGGATAAGTAGAGCGTGGCTGATGACTTGTTGTTCCACTGCCCTCCTCCTTAGGCAAATTAAATTGTGGCCACGCCATCTCTGTCCCATGTGCTAACCACAACCTTGATTTTGTGTGTGTGTGTGTGTGTGTGTGTGTGTGTGTGTGTGTGTCTGTGTGTGTGTGTGTGTGTGTGTGTGTGTTTCTGCCTTCCCTTTTTGCAGATATTGGTTATGAGTCTTTGATCAACCTGATGTTGAAGGATCTGTTCAAGCTTCTGGTGGCCTGTGTGTCTGAGCCTGCAGAGACCATCTCCAGAGTGGGCTGCTCCTGCATCAGGTGACAACATATTACTCTCTCTCTTTCTCTTCCTTTGTCTTTCCCCCCCTCTCTCTCTATCTCTCTCTTTCTCCCCCTCTCTATCTCTCTCCCTCTATCTCTCTCTTTCTCCATCTCTTTCTCTCCCTCTCTGTATTGTATTAATTGTATTTGGTTTTCATTTTTAATCTCTCTCCCTCTCACTCTCTCTCTCTCTCTCTCTCTCTCTCCTTGTGGCCCTGGGTAAAACTGAAGCTGAATGTTTAATGGTTTCATGTCATATCAGTTTCAAGTTCTGTATTGTCATGTGCCCAACAACAACAGAGAAGCAGTCGTCTAACAACACTCATTAAATATGTATTTTTTTTTTTTTAATCGCACATGTAAGAATGGGAAAAGACTAGTGGCAAGAATAGTGCTAAGTAGTTCTAAGAAGACTTGATCGCTCTTCTTAAAGATTAAGGCTTGTGGTATTCTAGATTTGTATTACTGTCAGCAAATCCCAGGAAAAGGCCAACTCTAACAACAAGTTTATCCTAGTAACAGTCATTGTCTGCGTATCCAAAACGCTGAGATATCTTTTTCCTCTGTGACATACTGTGGAGCTCCATCACTGAAACACACTGTTGTGTTCCTTCATTTTGACTCAATCCCAAATACACCGTCCTGCAGCCCGAAATACTCAGCAGAGCGCCAAATGTGTAATAATCTGCCGCTGGAAATAATCCCCCAAAAAGCGTACATTTCCTCCTGTTTGAGTTGTTTTTTATGAAGGTAAATATGGTGCAAATGTGAGAGAGCCTAGATGCGATGTGAGCACTTGTAGAATATGATTTGAGAGCTTGTAAAAAAATCTGTACTCACTACGCTAGCTTGCTATTCCACCAACACTGGCGGTGAGCTCCAGGGGGTTGTGCTGCTGCTACCGGGTCTGGAGCTCTCCGTGTCCCCCTGGAGATCAGATCAGGTCGAGGTCGGCAGCGGAGCTTTCTAGCGATGTTTCCACGTTGGCCGAGCCCCACTGCAGCTGTCCGTCTGCGGCTGCAGGACCTGGAGCTCACCGCCAGTGTTCCAGTTGGACTGTTAAAAGTGTTGAGATAATTAAAAGGTATTTACATTATTTAGATACGGGCTGGCTGCTAGTTAGCTAACGCTAGCTTTTGTGCTACATAAATAAGCCGGACAGAGTTGTCCCTCATCTGGCGATAGAAACCCTGCTGTCCCCGGCCGTCCTGTTGGCTCAGAGCTCCACAGACTAAGTCCGCGGGTACAAATTAGTTTTGCACCAAATGTATCGCAAGAAGTCAAGAGTGCAGACTCGCCGCTGTGTGATGGAGAGAGCACGCTGCAGCGACAGATTCCAGAGGTTGTAATCACTGAGTTGTGGTTGTTGCTTCCTGCTTCTTACAGTGCAGACGCTTTGCTGCTTGCTCCTGCCTCTGCTTGCATATTTTTGCTGATAATCTTGCTTTTCCTCTGAGAGAAACTATGAGCAACGGCTCTTGGATATTTATAAATCATTGGACTATACATTTTTGGTAGCCATAGTAGGCTATTGCCATATTTTAACATTTTTCTGCCTGAGCGTGGCCTACCAATAGCTCAAGCCTGTCCTACAGTGACTGCAGCTAAAGCTAATTAGCAGCAAGATGCCTCCTTTTTCCGTGGATGACTACTACAAACTCCTTCAGAAGATTGCACTTTGGAAACCAAGGTTCACCTATTAGAAGTGAACGTGGAAGTGAACAGATCTTGTGGAAATGACACCACTTTACCATGGACCCAAAACAATGGACAAAAGCATGCTAACACACGGCTAGTTAGCACCAAGAAGACTACAAAGAAACAGGAGGGCTGTGGAACGGGTAATAAATCAACAAGTGGTAGTCCTCCCTGGAACTCGGCTGGTGCGAAGCCTAAGAGTAAATCATTTTCCTGGGAAATGGGAGGACGACTAACGGGCAGGGCACAGCGCCCTGAGATCTGTGATACGACCGGCTGGCCTGCATTATCATCCCAGCAGAGCGCCTCTTCAACCCCTGTACCTAGTCGGACACAGCCGTGGACAGCTGCAAAAGGGAAAATAAGCAACAAAATGCCTCCCCAACAACTTTGTTTGCAACAAGATAACAGATATGCTCCTCTGCTGCTGGACGCTGGACAGCCATCTGATGACCGGGATTGCGTCTCATCGCCACACAGCAGGGTAAGGACCAAGAGCAATTCAAAAGTAAAAGCTAACAACTGGGCCTCAAACCCTGATTGTGGGTGACTCTGCTGTAAAAGATTTAAAAACAGTAAAAACACCAAAATACTCTGTTTTCCCAAAGACACGGTGTCTGACTTGACCCAAAGAATCCCAGATATCATGGCAGAGCACCCAACTGTGAAGAACATTATACTACATATAGGGTCGCATGATGTTGTAAAGCAACAGTCTGAATTGCAGAAACTGGACTTTATGGATCTGCTAAACCAAGTCAGTTCCTTAAACGCAGATGTGTTTATCAGTGGGCCTATACCGCCAGTGAGAAGAGGAGCCGAGAGATTCAGCCGACTGTTGGCACTAAACAAATGGCTGTCAACTCAATGTATTGTCCATTCTCTGCAGTTCATTGACAATTTTAACATTTTCTGGGAGCGCTTACATCTTTTAAAGCAGATGGACTTTTCCTTAACAGGCCAGGAGTAAAGCTGTTCACCTCTAACATTCTTTACTTTCTGCGCTACACTGCTCCCCCCATCAAGGACACAAGACCAGACCAATCTAAACAAGAGGAAAATAAAACAAAGTTTGGCAGTGATTCACCACAGCCCCCACCTGTGCACAGATTTGACCGTGGGAGACCAGACAGCAGAGATACGGAACCCCAACTCTCCTTTTCACCCGTCCAGCACCCCTCAAACCCCCCTACCAGCCCCGAATCCCTTGAGGAGCCATCGCTATCTCCACGCACTCTTTCCCCTCTTTCCCCTACCCACATGTTGGAGTTCACTGACCAGATGAAGCAGCTGGTAGATGTTGGAACCAAATTTACCCCCCTTCCTTCACCCATGACTCAACCCCGGACAAAAGTAAAACGCCAGGCACCTCTGCCCGATAAGGACGCTTGTGTGCAAAATCCAGCAAGCAAAAACTGATATGTGCCGGGCCTAGGCTCCAGGACTAGTGACACTCATGACTTTTTCAAAGACAAGCCCGGGCCCTGTGTTTTCAATTCTTCCTCAATTTATGTTGTGATAGGCAATAGAAAAAGGATGGTGAATAAGCACTTAACTGCAAACTTAGCAAATTTAGCATCCATTCCTCGTCAGCCACAGCCTGTTACAAAAAATGAGAACACACTAACACTAGCTTTACTAAACATCAGGTCTTTGGCAGGAAAATCCTTTTAATTAATGATTTTATTATTAATCACAATCTAGATTTTATGTTTTTAACTGAGACCTGGTTAGACCATAATAACAGCGCTGCTGTTCTCATCGAGTCAGCTCCCCCTAACTTCAGTTTTATGAGCGAGAATAGAGTGAATAAGAAAGGAGGTGGAGTTGCCATTTTGTTTAATGACTCATTCCACTGTACGCAAATATGTTATGGAAATTTTGCTTCTTTTGAATATGTGGTTCTACAGTTGAGATCGTCCCCTCAAGCAATATTTCTAAATATCTATAGGCCACCTAAATATTGTGCAACCTTTATTGATGACTTCACTGAACTGCTGTCTATAATCTGCATTAACTTTGATTGTGTAATCATTGTGGGTGATTTTAACATTCATGTTGACAACCCCAGGACAGGGGGACCAAAGAACTGTGTTGTGTTTTTGAGAACTATGGACTGACTCAGCATGTGACAGAGCCCACGCACAATAAGGGGCACACGCTGGACTTGATTGTCTCCAAGGGTCTGAACATTTCCAAGGTTGTGGTGACTGACGTTGCTCTGTCTGATCATTCCTGTGTTTTCTTTAACGGCTCTATCTCTGTGCCCAAAAGTGTCCAAACAAAGATAATCAGAAAACGGTTTATCACTGAAAACACCAGTGAAAAATTTACTCAGCTTTTCTCCGCCGCACCCGCCCCTGGGCTCTCAGTCACTGAGCTTGTAGATCATTTCAACTGTAAAATTACAAATGTTATTGATGCCATTGCTCCCACTAAGGTCAAAGTTGTCTCTGGTAAGAAAAGGTCTCCATGGAGAAATGTCCCACTGGTGAGAACAGAAAAAGAGAGTGTCGAAAAGCTGAACGAAGGTGGCGAAAAACAAATCTCCTGGTCCATTATAACACCTATAAAGAGAGACTTCGCATTTATAATTTGGAACTGAGGAATGCAAGGCGGTCCTTCTTCTCTGATATTATCTCTAGAAACAATAATAATTCACGTGCTTTGTTTGCTACTGTCGATAGGTTAACAAACCCTCCAGTACCAGTAGCATCTGAACTTTTATCTTCCAAGGCCTGCAATGACTTTGCCTCCTTCTTCAAAGAAAAATTCAAAAGATTAGACAAACAGTCAGTGCCTCCATATCAAGTACAGGATGTGTGTTGTCACAGTGTTCAAGCAGAACTAGTTCCAATATGACTGAGTTTCATGCGATCAACCATAAAAACCTGGAGGACATTATACAACATCTGAAAACTTCCTCCTGTTGCCTTGATATTCTACCAACGGGTGTTTTCAAAAATGTCTTGAATTGTTTGTCTTCTGATCTTCTACAGATTGTGAACACATCTCTTCTTTCAGGAATCTTTCCACAGGCCTTGAAAACTGCAGTAATCAAGCCACTCTTAAAAAGAACAATCTAGACACATCCCTAATGAGCAACTATAGGCCAATATCAAACCTTCCGTTCTTAAGTAAAATCATTGAAAAAGCAGTTTTTCAACAACTCAATTATTTCTTGTCACTAAACAACAGCTTTGATACCTTTCAGTCGGGCTTCCGACCACACCACAGCACTGAGACGGCTCTCGTTAAGGTCTTTAATGACATCCACCTTAACACAGATAATGGCAAAATTTCAGTCTTAGTATTACTTGATCTCAGTGCTGCATTTGATACGGTCGACCACGACATATTACTAGACCGATTGGAAAACTGGGTTGGTCTTTCTGGCTCAGTACTAAACTGGTTTGAATCTTACTTACAGAATAGGGATTACTTTGTGTCAATAGGTAATTATACATCTGAGCGTACAAATATGACGTGTGGAGTTCCCCAAGGCTCCATTCTGGGGCCTCTTCTGTTTAACATCTACATGCTTCCACTGGCTCAGATTATGGAAAACAACAAAATAAGTTACCATAGTTATGCGGATGACACACAAATTTACATAACCTTATCGCCAGGGGACTATAGTCCAATACAAAAACTGACTAAGTGTATTGAACAAATTAACGGCTGGATGTGCCAAAACTTTCTGAAATTAAATGAGGGAAAAACTGAGGTGGTTGTTTTTGGAGCAAAAGAGGAAAGATTAAAAGTTTGCGCTCAGCTTCAAACAACAATGTTAAAAACAACAGACAAAGCCAGAAATCTTGGTGTAATCATGGACTCTGACCTGAATTTTAACAGCCATATAAAGACAATTACAAAGTCAGCCTATTATCACCTTAAGAATATATCAAGGGTTAAAGGACTTATGTGTCAACAGGATTTGGAAAAACTTGTCCATGCTTTCATCTTCAGTAGACTTGACTACTGTAACGGGTCTTTACAGGTCTCCCTAAAAAATCAATCAGACAGCTGCAGCTGATTCAGAACGCTGCTGCTCGAGTCCTCACTAAGACCAAGAAACTGGATCACATCACTCCAGTTCTGAAGTCCTTACACTGGCTTCCTGTGCCCCAAAGAATTGATTTCAAAGTTCTTTTGCTAGTTTATAAATCACTAAACGGTTTAGGGCCAAAATACATTTCTGATCTGCTAGTACACTATGACCCCCCCAGACCTCTAAGGTCATCTGGGACAGGTCTACTGTCTGTTCCTAGAGTCAGAACTAAACAGGGGGAAGCAGCGTTCAGTTTCTATGCTCCTCATATCTGGAATAAACTCCCAGAAACCTGCAGGTCTGCTGCTACTCTTAGTTCTTTTAAATCAATGCTGAAGACCTTTCTTTTCGATGTTGCCTTTCTTTAAATTATGTTCATTTCTTTCTTTTATACTGCACTGTAACTTTTATTCTTGTGTTTTATTTGTTTTACTTTCTTTTAACTGTTTTTGTGTAAAGCACTTTGAATTGCCCTGTTGCTGAAATGTGCTATATAAATAAAGCTGCCTTGCCTTGCCTTGCCTTGTACTGGAAAAGTTACTGAAGTGGGAAAAAAATAATACAAGTACTGATGTTTTTTCTACAAGCTCTCAAATCATTATCTACAAGTGCTCACCTTCATAGTTTTTGCTTTAATAAACAGTGCCTGGCTGCTTAACATGTATATATGCACATAAATGCATACAAATATATATATATACAAAAATGCACATATACATGCACATATACATGTATGTATGTATGTATGTAATAAGCCTTTAGTAGGAACCAATGGGATGTAGAATGTGAGTGTCACTAACAGTGCAGGGTAGTCAAGTTCTACGAGGCAGCCTAACGCATTGTTGTTTTTTTGTAATTATGTATACTTTATACTTATATTTATATACTATTTTTTGGTATTTATTGAGGTATTGTTTAGATCATAGTGTGGACAATGTGCTACATAGTAGGTTTTTGTCTGACACTGGCACAGATACTGAAATTATCTCTCACCGTCGTTTCTATTGTTCCCTCTCCAGGTATATTTTGGTCACAGTGGGTCCAGTGTTCACAGAAGAAATGTGGCGGTTGGCCTGCTGTGCTCTGCAGGACGCTTTCTCTGCTACGCTAGAGCCTGTCAAGGTACACACGCACACACACACAAACGAAAGTGCAGGCAGTTACAGATTAAGTAGTGTATAATAAAATGGCATACATCATGCTCTCGTGTCACAATTCAGCAGACACACAAATTTAGAAACACACTCAACAGGCCAGTCCTACAGTGAACCGCATAATCCATCCCCAATCTGAAAGTGCTGGTTGGGACAGAAGTAATCTGAAAGCTTTTGCTGTTAATGCTGTCAACATGCTGCCACTCTACGTTAAGCTTGATAACCCCAGTTACCCACACACACACACACACACACACACACACACGCACGAGTCCTGCTGCTGCAAGCAGCTGATGTTTCCTCACTGGGTCAGTGTTTTTTTTCTGTCACTTCTCTCCGCTAAACTGATTAAAGGTCCCATAGCATGAAAATGTCACTTTATGAGGTTTTTTAACATTAATATGAGTTCCCCCAGCCTGCCTATGGCCCCTTAGTGGCTAGAAATGGCGATAGGTGTAAACCGAGCCCTGGGTATCCTGCTCTGCCTTTGAGAAAATGAAACATCAGATGGGCCGATCTGGAATCTGGCCCCTTATGACATCGTAAGGGGCAAGGCTGCCTTCCATTTCTTTGGGATTAGTTGGGATTGATACCAATCCTGAGTATCTGACTGCATAACTATAATTTTGTATGAAAAAAAATAATTTTTTCTTCAATTCCAGCTTCTCAAAAGTGAATATTTTCTAGTTTCTACACTCCTCTCTATGTGTGAAGTTGAGCTGGGGTCAAAAACATGTTGGAGACAATTTCCAGTATGCTCAGCTTTGTGATAAATGAAAAGACTATGTCCATTTGTTAATACCTGCTGGGGGGATGTGCTGGTGTGTGTGCGCAAACGAGGGCGTGTGTGCGTGTGCATGTGTTCAGTAGAGGTGACATTGGCAGGCATTTTATTGGTGGTTGTTTTGTGTTCATGCAGACCTGTGGCAACTGACTGACTGACTGCAGCTAAGCTGCTTTACAGCTTAGAACCACATCTGTGTGTGTGTGTGTGTGTGTGTGTGTGTGTGTGTGTGTGTGTGTGTGTGTGTGTGTGTGTGTGTGTGTGTGTGTGTGTGTGTGTGTGTGTGTGTGTGTGTGTGTGTGTGTGTGTGTGTGTGTGTGTGTGTTGATGATGATGATGATGATGATGATGATGATGATAATTTGACAAATATGATTTTAGGACTGTAACTGACTACATGAGTTTTGTGGTTATTTGCTGGGCTATGGTCTTAATCTCCTTAGCAACACATAAAGAAACAAGTGTTTTTATTCTTTGGCCATTTATGAAATTCATATCACTGCTTTGGCGACCACTTCTTTCACCAAATCAAATTCAAATGTCTACTGCTTGTCCATTAATCACAGAACGGTTTAGGTCGGAGATTCTTCTCACCCTCCTGACCCAGTAGGAAACCCGGTCAGCTGGTTCTGGATGACTGGCTGCTCCCAGGGTCAAAACTAAACATGGGTGTAGCTGCTTTTAGCTTCCACGCTGCTAAATAGGCTAAGACCTTCTTTCAAATCAAATCCAAGCTGGTTTACCATTGCTTTTAATTCATTGTATTCTAAATCAAATGTACTTTGTTAGTTTCTTTTATTATTTTTATTCTGTGCTTTTGCTCAGAGGTGGAGGGGCAATCGGGGGAGTCTGGACTTTTCCCGGTGGGCCGGTAGGGTTTCGAGGTCCGGTCTGATAATCATGGTTCATACGTTTTGAAAAAAACTGGAAAAGTTATGCAAATTCCAGACCTGGAAAGGTTTTAGAAAAATAAAAAATCCAAATAAAAAGACTCAAAAAGTTTTGGAAAAGTCATTTTTAATAAAAAAAATATATATTTCACGTCGTCTTAACGTTAATGTTCTATTTCGGGGCACGATATTATGATTTCCACTATGAACTTCATACATTGTCATTTTATTGTTTAAACGCTGATTTTTATTCTTATTGTATAATGTCGACTAAGATTTTTAGGAATACATAGTCATGGAAATAACCAAAAAGTCATAGAAAAGTATTGGTTAAAATGCGTATAATCCTGCCCACCCTGCCCACTGGTCAAACTGGGCAGCTTCTCACTTCAATACAAACAGGCTAATCAGAAAGCAGGAACGGTCACAACCATGTCTAGGATTTTAAGAAATATAGGGGGTAGAGCTTTTTTAGAGGCTTTTCTCATATATCGGAACATCCCTAGTCCAAACATACTTATTATTCTTTCCACAACATTTAGAATCCTGAGAGGTCGTACGTGAATGAAATGAAATTAAATGAAAATATGGCCAAGAGCGTTTGCATCTGCCAGTGGAAAGAGCTCCATAAATACCCGGGTGCAGCTGAAATAACTAAAGAGAACATCTAGTGTTTGAAGGACAGCGGCAGCCCTTAGCATAAAGCTGACAGTCAATCCCTAACATGCCGCTTTGCTTTCACACACGTCAACACTTGACCTTTGACTGGATTTTATAGGAAAGCTGATTTTTCTATAAGCACTGCATTCAGGTCCCATTCATAGAGCATAATCTACACACTGTATTAAACAATAAAGCAGGAAAGGAATTAAAAGAAATTTGTATCCACTGGCCACAGAAGTAGATTGATTGACTTACCAGCTTTTGCCATTTTACCAGAGACCGTATAATATAATGGTATTAAAAACATAGATAAAGTCTACTTACTGGTTAGTGTAAGATTTATGTATTTAGAGAATATATATAGAGTGAGACCCAGAGTTTGTCCCAGTATTCCAGTTAACACATACCTCCTATTAAATAAATGTGCAACAGATGCAAGATGAACTGCATGATGACATCTCTCTCTCTCTCTCTCTCTCTCTCTGTCTCACTTTCTCGCTCTCTTTCTCTGTCTGTCTCTCTCTCTGTCTCTTTCTGTGTCTCTCTCGCTGTCTCTCTTTCTCTCTCTCTGTGTCTGTGTGTGTCTCTTTCTCTCTCCCCCTCTCTGTGTCTCTCTCCCTCTGTGTGTGTCTCTCTCTCTCTGTGTCTCTCTCTCTCTGTGTCTCTCTCTTTCTGTCTCTCTCTCTCTCTCTCTGTGTCTCTCTCTCTGTCTCTCTCTCTCTCTCTCTCTCTCTGTGTCTCTCTCTCTGTCTCTCTCTCTCTCTCTCTCTCCCTGTGTCTCTCTCTCTCTCTGTGTCTCTCTCTTTTTGTCTCTCTCTCTCTCTCTCTGTGTCTCTCTCGTTCTGTCTCTCTCTCTCTCTCTCTCTGTGTATTTCTCTGTCTCTTTCTCTCTCTCTGTGTCTCTCTTTCTGTCTCTCTCTGTGTCTGTCTCTCTCTCTCTCTCTCTGTGTCTCTCTCTTTCTGTGTCTCTCTCTCTCTGTGTGTGTATCTCTCTCTCTGTCTCTCTCTCTCTCTCTGTGTGTGTCTCTGTCTCTCTCTCTCTCCCTCTCCCTGTCTCTCTCTGTAGAACCTTCTGGCATGTTTCCACAGTGGTTCAGACAGTTTTTCTGGAGACGCCTGTGAGGTAAAGGTGGCCGCTCCGTCTCACTCTGCTGCAGCTGAGGCGGAGTACTGGCGGATCAAGGCAATGGCTCAGCAGGTCAGTAGGACTCAAAGCTTTAGTGCGGAACGTTTTGATATTAATGAACGTCCGTTACATTCAAGCCATTACCAAATGAGTTGCAACCATCAGCTCCACACAACTCTCTCTGTATTTCTCAGTATGACTATGTTCAGAAGATTGTGGCGTCCGGCGGCTTTCGCACGCAGAAAATTGAGTGAAGATAATGACCTCTTTTGAGAGTACATCATGTTATTTTAATCCCCCGTGTCCTCCTTGATTACCAGCAACTGCGTGGAGGAGGGTTGGGAGGGGGGTGCGCGATCATGGAAGACTTGTATCGTGCATCATGTGGACGCACTTAGAATTCCTCATGGGGGCGACAGAAATTACGCACTGTAGCTTTTAATACAGTGACGTGTAGTTTATATGCTCTAGAGCTCAACAGGGTGGTTCTGGAAGTAAAAATGCCATTATTTTCTTCATAAGGATTTAGATTATCAGCCATTATGTCTAAACCATCCGAGGCAAACAAGGCGTTCGTTAATATCAAAAAAGTTAAACGCACTAAAGCTATAAGTAAAGATGACATAGAAATATATCTTAAATGCACAACTGAAACTTCAATAAGCAAAAATATGCAGCTTTATTATCACGACTGACTACACTGTGGTAGGACTGACATGTCCTCTCTGTGTCCAAGGTCTTTATGTTGGACACCCAGTGCTCTCCGAAGACGCCCAACAACAAGGAGGGCTTTGAGCACGCTCAGTCCTGCGTTCTCATCATCGAGCTGCCGACAGACCAGCAGTCCAATGGACATACACAGAAGAGGTGGACACACACACACACACACACACACACACACAAGCATTTGGCTTGGATTTATGACTGTACATACACACCGCCGCCGACTTGAGCTTCAAAGTTTGAGGAAGTTCAATGGAGGCCGTCTTCTCTAAGCTGCAAGAGTCGGCAAATCCGTCAACGTCGCATTTTGGGCGTGTTGAACGACCAGCGCGTCAGAATCTTGGTCTACTTTATGGTTATGAGCTCTGACGCGGTTCAGCAACAAACGACCAGCAGCCAATCGGAATATAGACGTCCTCCGCGCTGGCTGATTCCAGAGAAACATATAATGTAGACTTCTGTTCCTACCTAAACATTAGAAAATAAAGGAAAGCACATCATCGCTGTTGCTGGGTTCTCTATAATTTATAATATGACTTTGTTGGCATATAGGGACCCGTAGGCTCCGGTGAGTTAGTGAATGATCCACATTTAAGGATGAGCGCAACTTTTATAGGACATATTTTTGATCTAGTACGCTCGTTTTAAGCGGGAATGCAATTCATTTGTAGCCTAACAAGCCAGTCGGAATTTTGCATTTGGGTCGCTGCTTATTTCATGTGAAAAGCCCAGATGGATTGTGCATGTCTCGTCTTTGCAGTGCTTTTCCTACAATGTGCCCAGCTCTTTAGTTAACAGCTGTTTTGTAGACTTTTTTTTTAAACGTTGGTATATTTCCTCTGTCAGTAACTTTTGAAGAACAGTTAGTATTCACATGATGCAAATTGTAAAAATTAAGACAGACATTTTTGCAACAAAATGTATTGTATAACATTAAAAATAGCCAAATGAAGTCACACTTAACCCTCACTAACTGTCTTTGCTTGTTTTTCTGCTGCGCTTCCAGAAAAATTGGGTAAGGCTGTTTGTCTGTGACATCTGTGACTTTGTGCTCGTCAGTTTTAACAGTATGAAAAATGTCCACACGTAGAGCCTAGTATGGCTCTGCATGCAAACTAAGTTGTTCACCTGTAGAGCTGCACAGTGTGGAGAAAATAGCGTAGTGTGATACATTTCTTTATTGGTGTTATGAGATGTGATATATCCTGAAATTTAAGTTTATTAAAATTTAATATAAGACAATGGGTTAACAGTTGGGAATTTAAAAATATTGGTTTTGCCTGTAGTGTATCCCCTTATTTATAACGTATTTTAGCTCCTCTAAAACTAAATAATTTATTTTAGAAGCCAAAATACAGTAGCGGTTAAATGGGTTTATCACAGCCTGGTTACACTACAAAAGTGGTTATTTCTTGCTTGAGGCAAAAGATTGTCCTAAGTCATTTACAAACAAAATAAATGTGATTTGACGGGCATCCATCCCTGTGTCTGAATCCTGCAGGATCCCCTTCAGGACCATCGTGGTGAGCCTGCTGTCCCACCAGGTCCTGCTCCAAAACCTCTACGACATCCTGCTGGAGGAGTTCGTCAAGCATCCCGACGGAACCGAAAGTGTCACCCCTGTGACCTCTGACCCTAGCCGGGCCACGGCAGGCTTCCTGCGCTACATCTCCATGACTAACTTAGCCATAATCCTGGATCTGCTGCTGGACTCTTACAGGTGACTGCAATGATAAAATCAGCCATATATAATTTCCGTGGGGTCTTAAAAAGCCTTAAAAACTGTAAAATTTTAAAATCAAACTTTTAGGCTTTAAAAAAAACTTAAATTTGCCAAACTATTGTGTTTTAGGTCTTAAATTATTTAGTCTATAGCCACGACATTTCACTTCGGATATTTCTCCGGTGCCGCTGGAAATTCTGCCAGTTGTCTCTCATATTTGGCCGAATGTCCCTTACCTTCCGCCTTCTTTGTGTTGCCATTCGCACGCCTGTGGATTTTTGAGGACTATGGTTAACTGCTCCTCAGATCTCTGCAGGGTAAAAGGAGTTTTCTGTTGCATGACTAGAACAACTTTTGAACATACACGTCACAAAATACATGTATTATGGGCAAACTCCAAGGCTCCCTCCAGCATCCTTGCGAGAGTGAAGAGCTGGTCCGTTGTTCCACGACCAGGACAGAATCCGCATTGTCCTCTTCAACCCGAGGTTCAACTATCGGCCCAACCGTCCTTTCCAGCACCTTGGAATGCACTTTACCAAGGAGGCTGAGAAGTCTGATTCCCCCAGTAATTGGCACACACCCTCTGGTCCCCCTTTTCGAACAGGGGAACTACCATCCCGGTCTGGGATGACATTTACCATCAACAGTTATACCTCTTAGGACTAAGGTTGACAAAGATGACATGCATATGATGTGCTGATGACAGTGTCATATGAATCTGTAATCCGGCTGGTAGTAATGTTGAACAGCTTCACACTCGGACTAATCTCCTGATCTCTTCTTCTGCAGGACAGCGCGGGACTTTGACACCCGGCCTGGTCTGAAGTACCTGCTGATGAAGGTGTCGGGGGTTTGTGGCGCAGCTAATCTTTACCGTCAGTCCGCCATGAGCTTCAACCTGTACTTCCAGGCCCTGCTGTGTGCCACACTGAGCCAGGCGGACAGCATGACCGCACAGCAGGTAGAAACCCCATCAATCAAACTCCTCCTCCTATTGTTTTTAATTGACTATTAAAAACTTTTAGTTTAAAGCTGCAGTAATACATTTTAAACCAGCAATGCTCTTTGTGTGAAACTCGTTGTGACACACCCACAGAGGGTTACCACCTGACTCTGAAGTTCCCCACAGCAACACAGAGACTTTCAGGGTCTTTTAACCCTCATGTTGTCCTCGGGTCAAATGGACCCGTTGTCCTATATCAGTGTTCTTTTTAATTCCCCAAAATAACATGATTGATTCCACACAACGCTCTTTGGCAAGTACAAATCTCTACTTTCATTAATTTTGGGGCGTCTTATTCAATTTTATAGCATTTGAAACCAAATTGAAGTGTTTTTGAAATAGTATTGAGAGTAAAAGTTGACATATTCCAGTCTGTAATTATCATCAACATCCATTCCTTTAATTTTAGTCTCAATAATTCCTAATTGCTGCTTTTCTAACTCAAACATTAGATATAATTACTAAAAATGAGGTTTATTGACCATAAATTCAAAAAATAACTGTAAAACTAGAGTTAATAAGTTAGTGTTGCGTAGTGTTGAAAATGTCAAAAAAAGTGACAAACGTTGAAAAAAACGTACAAACACGTCAGAAAAAGTTAAATACATCAATAAAAAGCTTCAACAAAAGGTTTCAAGCCAAACTTAAATAGTTTATAATGAATCCACTTTATTCAACCTGCTCAGCACCAAACAGCTGACAGACAAAGTAAGAGACTAGTTGCTCCACCTTTTTCACCACAGAGAGCCAGATATTGTTCTAGGGAGTTGGAGACTAAACCAGAGCTAAGGGCAGAGTGAGTTTTGCTTTTGAATGATTCAGTTGTGCAGCCTCACCTCTCTAATTAAACGCTTATGTTGCTGTGTGCCTCCTTAATGTGTTAACGGTTTGCTCTTACTTTAGACATCTGAGTGATCTTCAGCTTGAAAAAATGATGAATAATGAGCTTTAACCCTCGTGTTGTCTTCACTTCCGGGACCTTCTCGTGTCCCTCGGGTCTAACTGACCCGGGACTTATTTGGGGTTTTAAAAACAATTCTGAAATAAAATTTGACTTCATAATCTATTAACAAATATTGTCTTTATCTCCATTTCCAGCAGCTGAGATAACATCTATGTTCAGGGAATGAATCAGTCTCTACTAGAACACTATTAAAGATGGAAGTGGGGTTCGTTTTTATCATCAGGTTATAATTCATGTTAAAAATCACTATGGAAACAACATAAGTGTCATATCCACAATAATGTTCTGAATTGAGTCAGGAATAACCAAAGTCCGTTGATTTTCAGGTAGAAAAAATGTAACTTGTTCCGTTTTTCTTCTTGAAATGGGTTCATTTGACCCGGATACCATCCAAGGGTTAAGTTGGTTTTCAGTTTGCCTTTGCTAGCTTTAATTCAGTTTATATTTCTTTTTTTGATTTGAAAACTGTAACGTTTCAGATGTATTATGTATTTCCACTTCTACTTTTGTGTTTTTTTTGTAGGTGTTATAAAGTTCACAGCAGGTATCTTTATGTTCAGGAACAGATGCATAACAAACACTACACTCAAAATGACTTATTCATGTTCTTGACTACATTTTTGTATCTAATAATCAGGACACTCCTGCACTGTCTACTAAAGACACGCTGGTAGCAGTCACATAGCCTAACATCTCAGCAACCACCTAGAAACGTTGTGATAACCACGTAGCAACACGTTAGCAACAGATGCAACCACTAACGAGTTGTTAGGAAATCAAAGCTCTAGTTTCACATTTGAACCTTTCATCGTATTTAGGTGAAGAGGATGCTGTATGAGGAAGAGGAGGGGAGCTCTGACTCTTCTCACCCTGGCTCTGCTTCCTCAGAGGACGAAGACATCTTTGAAGAAACAGCGCAGGTGATACACACACACACACACACACACACACACACACACACACACACACACACACACACACACACACTCACACACACTCAATTTTAGGGAAAACTAATCAACTGCACAGAAAATTTTTTTCCCTGCAGACGAAGAACAGTGTAGAAAGGATGAGCAGCGATAGCCACAAACGTTCTAAAGAAAATGTTGGTAATGTTGAAAAGCTAGCAAGATTTGAAAGTAGTGTATGACTTTGGATTTTAACACTTCTTTTTTAACCTGGTAACTTATAGGGGTGGTATTCACCAGACGCCTCCCGATACAATATACACGATACAATATTATTGCGGTTATAAACATATAAATAAATTGCAGTATTCTGTGATATATTGCAATTTATATAACCTTCTCCAACTTCTGATTTTTCCCAATTTCAAATGACGTCCCCAAAAGGAAACTTTGTCAACATCTGTTTTATCTAAAAAAACATTTCTCTTTGTTCATATTACTATATTATTTTTTTCCCCCACACCTAATAACTTAATATGTTTAATCCATGTATCCTATTCTTCTGCATCAACTTGACCCTGGCCATAAAACTCTTATGAATCTATTTTTTTCTGCCTACATGAGGTTCTGAACAATGTTCAGAACTGTATCTGGAAGTCACTCCAACGACCTGTCATCTAATTGTTTGGAGGATCATGAGGCGTCTGAGTGCCCTCAGATGGGGATGGTGGTTGCTGGGATGTCCAATGAGAGGTTAGATTAGATTAGATAATACTTTATTCATCCCACAGCGGGGAAATTTACTTGTCACAGCAGCAGCAGCATTTTCTACAGTAAAAGCAGCAATAAAAACAAAAAAACAACAACAAACAAACACACAAATAAACATACAAAAAGCAAGCAAACAGCAGACAGTGAGCAGCCGGTAAATGAGAGGTGTGGGTCTGTTTTGTGGCTATGGGTAAAAGGACCGTATCCGAAGAAAGGGGATTCATCGTTCTACAGAAGAATAGTCAGGTGCTTTCGATTAAATAAAGATTTTATTATTGCGCCATCCGGTCTTCTTGAAGATTCTTTGATTTGACAAATCAGCTTAAAGGAAATCCACAACAGTAGCATCATCCTCGGGGGTTCTGACAGCATCGCTGCTGCAGAGCAGAGAGGGAAAGGGACCGTCATTTTGCTTCATGTCTCATTCACCGTAAGCAAACACCTAATACTATCGTATCGAATGTTGAAAACAACCATGACGACTGTTAGCAATGCGGTGGACGTGCGCACTGAGCTCAGGCCCCGTGCACGGGAGGGGTAGAGTACGCGCAGCGGGGCGAGGAGGCATTTCATTGGTTCTTTCCGAGTGCAGCGTGAGCCAATGACTGGTGTGTTTTTACAGGATTACAGTCGCTACAGATGACGGATCTTTTTCGCTCCTTTTCAAAGCCCTTAAGTTGTTTTTTTGCCTTTGGGGTGGAAAGACAGTTTCAAACAATGTATAAAGAAGTGCATCTCGGAAAGAGTCACCAACCCTGCCTTCAAAGGTCACACTGATTGACAGGTGACCACAGAAACAAAACTAAATAAATAATAATGACAGACTTGCCTGGATTAGAACGTCTTCTTTATTAGTTAATCTGTTTCAGTTTATCAAGCCCAGTCCTCAGAGGGTTTCCTGAAGCTCTCACCTGGTAATGTAACAAGGAAGATGAATTTCTAATGTCCTAATATCATAAAAACCGAATCATCCACTTTACCCTTATGTACCAAAACTGTATTGTTGTCTTAGTTGTCAGAATTTGTCTAGTCCATATCGATGTCCTGTACAAATGTTTGTCCCAACGTGCTGTAACCACGTTCAATGTTTTATGTTTCTGCAGAACAGGAACCTGCTGAAAACCAGTTTTTAGTGAGTCAGGCCCATTTATATTGTAATGTTACTTTTTAACTTTCCTGTATAATAAATATGAACAACTCTGTGTTTCCTTCCGGCAGGTCAGCCCTCCCCGCGGCCGGGATAAGCGCCACCACTGGCGTGTGCCCATCCCTTCCCTCAGCGTGCAGCCGCTGAGCAGCGCGGACTGGGCCTGGCTGGTCAAGCGCCTCTACAAGCTCTGCATGGATCTGTGCAACAGCTACATTCAGATGCACCGCGACCTGGAGAGCACGCTGGAGGACATGGCGCTGCTGAGGGGAGGAGCAGGAGGCGGGGGAGATCACGTCTTCTTCCTGCCCCTCTACCAGTCGGAGACTTCCACCCCGACATCGACGGGCGGGCTGTCGGCGCAGGGGACGCCGTCGGAGGAAGGCGGGTACAGGTGTCAGGCGGCGGACAGGGCAGCGTCGCCGGCGGACACGACGCCCACACCCAGCCCAGGATTCAGGTCTGGCATTAGTCATATAACACAAGCCGTTATTGGGTCCTTATAATGGCGACTTGTCTCCACACTATGAACTCAGTAGTGAAATGGAACATCCTGTGATGGACCTGAGGTGCTTTAATTTTGATTGAAACAGCTGTCTCCACCTGCAAGGAGTGGGAGAAAAAAATCAATTTACATAGTCGGTCACATTTTTTTGTGTGAAAATGTTTAAAATCGATTTGGCCCATAATCAATAATTTTTATTCATTTTTCTACCTATGTTTCCCTTAAATATTATCTGTCTTTAGGGTCGCGCTGACAATGAAAAAAACATATCTGTTTACAGCAAAGCAGAAAAATCCAGGAAATCCATGTTATGTTCTTCTTTACAAAGTAAATAAATGTCACACTGACTGGCTGACTGACATGTGATGTGAGGAGCCAGTTGAGGTGGTTGGCATCTAGTAAGGATTTATTGACGCGCCCCTTACACGTTTAATGTAAAAAAGTGGGTGTTTGTACCCGATCTGCACAATCCGTCCTGCGCAAGATTTTTGTGATTTTTTTTTATTTATTTTTTTTTTTTTTTTCATGAGCAATTTTATGTCCCTTTGGGGACATAATTTGAAGTTGGACGAAAATTGAATAAATTGCAATATGTAGCAGAATATCGCTATCTTTTCAAAGTCACGATATCATCTGAGGTGACAGGTACAAGTCCAGGGATAATATCGTACCGTGGAGCGTCCGGTGAATCCCACACTTAACTCACTCAGTCACCTGTCCAATTAAAGCAACCCTTTCCTCTCTCTTCGCAGCTGCACGGGCAGCCTGCCCCACCACTTTAGGCCCGGCGGCGAGAGGAGGGACTCCAGCCTCCCAGGAAGCTCTGCAGGCGCAGCTCCTGTCAGCGCCGGACCGGGAAGGAGAAAGGAATGGTGGGAAAGCGCCGGCAACAAACTGTACACCATCGCCACGGACAAAACCATCAGCAAGCTGATGATAGAGTACAAACGTAGGAAACAGCAGCAGCAGCGCCGCAGCAGAGCCACGTCAACCTGTTTATGAAGGAGCAGGGCCGTGCAGCGGGGGCGGCAGGAGGAGTAGGAGGCGGGGGCGGGGAGAGGAGGGCCCCCATGGAGCCGCAAAGGGCCCCACAGAGGCCCCAACATCTGGTGGACCAGCAGGGTCCCGCTCTGAGGCACTCGGTCAGTGCGGGGCCGGAGGTTCTGAGGCAGGAGAAGAGACCTAGGTCAGGATCCACCATCAGCTCCCACAGCATCTCATTGAGGGACTCTGAGGCTCAAATACAGGTACATCACGTTGGGAATTACAGTAGAAAACTAGGGGTAAGGTACAATATTAGGTTTTTTCCCTACATAGAGAAATTTTTGGCTCCCCCGAAAGGTGCCAAAACAGCTTTGACTTCCAGCAGTGGACTCCCCTCCCCTCTCTCTGATATATATGGCAGCAGTAATAAATTGAGACAGTATATCATAAGTTGAGAACTCGTCGTGGTCCCGGCAAATAGTTGTCCACTTCTGTGTTTTGGTGCAGTCGGTCCTTTTCCTTTTTACAGTTTTTACAGAATTTAGTGTATCCCTTTATTTATAAATATAAAGGATACACTAAAAATCGGTGCGTAGAAATGTGTCAAAATGCAAGAAAATAAGTATTTGACGCTCAAGATTACCTGGGGGACGACCCCCAGACCCAACTCTTAATGAGTCCCCCAAGGGCCCCTTCTGAGCCTGGATATTATGTCAGTTTTTAGACAACATTACAATATTTACTGATATTACAAAGTGTGCCACTATACAATTTTGCTTTGATTCAGTTCAGGAGCCTTCTACCGATACGAGACGATACATGAACCCATTTAACACAATACGTTTATATATATTTACAAAAAACAACTTAAATATATGATAAATATAAAGTGTGACTTTCAAAAGAAAGGCGTGACGGTTACCGTAGCTGCAATACGTACCTTGAACTGCGTGGCAAGAGAGTTGATTGCGATATATGATCTCAACGCTAGATGGGAAGAATTCCTACACATTGTAGCTTTAAACAACTTATTCTTTTGTGTAATCTGGCAAATTTCCAATATAAACAAATTTTAGCCAAATGTCTATCACCTAATTTCAGTGAATTCAGAGAACATGTATGATGATCTTTGTGAGGTCCTATCTTTTTTTTTTTTTTAGGCTATAGTATGAAAGACCCTAAAAGAATGGAAGGGCAGTTGTATGTGTGTTTGTTGATGTGAGGAATGAGAGCAACAGTGCGAACATTTGTCAAGGGTTCAAAATGTAGCTCCATCCACCAGGCAAATGCTGGTAAAGTATGCAAGTGGCTAATAGATTTTATTTCATTCACCAGCCAAAAAAAACGGTCATCTATTAAGTGGCTGGTAACATTTAAAGGTACCCTACCACACGTATTTCATTACTTTGTGGGAAAAAACGCCTTGGTTACCTTGTTTTTAGCTATTCTAGCGTGGTATAGCAAGCTTGCAGGAAGACTATATTCAAGAGAGAATAATCAATAAGCTAAGCTGCTTGACTCTGATTGGCTAACAGCTAGCCAATGAGAGCCTGGCTATCAGCGTCCTTTACCCAGCGCAACTCTGCGAGCTCATGAATATTAATGAGCTCAGGCAGCATGACATCAGACTGACCAGCTGTTGTGATTGGTCTGATTTCTCCTCTTATTTCTTTCCAGTGGCTAGAGCTGACAGAGGAGGTAGCAGTTCATCTTCACACACACACACACACACACACACACACACACACATACACATACACATATATGGACCTGACATATTTCAAAAAATGCAAGTAAAAACGTTTTTGTGTGGCAGGTTACCTTTAAACATTCAGTAGCTAACAGAGTTTTCCACATTTGTGTTGAAAAGAACAACAACCATCAGAGAGGTTTCTGATAGTTTTAAGCCTCAATCAGGCCGGGCGATACAGAGAAAATCAAATATCACGATTTCTTTTTTTTTGGTAAATAGTTACCACTGTAAATCCTATAAAATTATTTAAGGAAGTGTTTTATGTCTGCTATGTTTGTTGTAAAAAAGAAATTGGTTTCTCTCTCTCTCTCTCTTGCAGGCGTGGACCAACATGGTCTTGACTCTCCTCAACCAGGTCCTCCTGCTGCCAGATTCCTCCTTCCTGGCGCTCCAGCCGGCGCTCTACCCCTGCCTCAGCCAGCTGTCCTGCCACGTGACCGACGCTCGCGTCCGCCAGGCGCTGCGCGAGTGGCTGGGCCGCGTCGGCAGGCTCTACGACATCGTCGTGTGACATTGCAGCGGAGAAATGCAAAAAAAAAACACCGGGCAAAAGAGCGCAGTCTGTCGGTCAGTGAAGGACGTAAACAGATGAATTAGATTGGTTTGATGCCGTCCGTGTGGCGGCGCCGCTGTGCGGTAGATTGTAAAGGGTTTGATTGGCTGATGATGCAACGCAAAGGCAGACTGTGACATCCTAATGTCCCAACACAACTGGTGCAGCAAGCTTGATGGGGGGGGGAAATGGTTGGTAGTCTCGTATGGATTTGTGGCATTTTTGAAGAACAATGGCGAACATAGTCCTTTGTCCGTATTAGAAATGCTTTTGAGAAATGAATGTGCCCAGTTCTGCTTCTTGTTCTTCAGTTGAAGTTGTTCATTGTCCACACACACACACACATACGCACACACTCTTCAAAGCTTTTAATATGATTTCCTCATTAGTTTGAAAAACAGATTGCTCCTAATCTTGTCACAGTGTTGTCATATCGCTAAAATATGCTTCCACTAAGGTCATAAATAATGACATTAATGTGGATGCAGATGCAAAGCTTGATTTATGGCTTTGCATTGAATCTACACCATAGGTACGTACATAGGTAGGCGTATTAGGGATGTCACATGAACCGGTACTTTGGTACCAAGTCGGGTTCCCTCCTTTGCACACCAAAACGTTGAGAGAGACAAAAAAAAACTGACACTGAAAAAAGAGTGACATGACACCCAAGACGATTGTGATTGGTTTAGAGAAATGCCAATAAACCAGAGTTTTTCTCCCATCCCTGAATGTTGTGTGGACTAGCCAGACCTTCCTCCTCAGTGCTGTGGAGGAAGGTCTGGCAAAGCAAGACTAGATTTTTGGTATTGTGACATCCCTAACGCGTAGAGATATGCCAATTTAAGATGCTAACGAGAGACTTCTGTAACGTCAACACAGTAAAAATGGACCTACTGAACCAAGTTGGTTCACTGTTGGCTACAAGCTAGCATCAAACACAACAAAGGCTGTCAGTGGAATGGCGTTTTGAGCTAACGTTAGCAATCAAACAACCATAGATAGCTACAACATTTTTGAAATGACTGCTAGCTTAGCTACAAGTTAGCATTAAACACAACATGGCTGTCAGCTGAATGGTGTATTGAGCTAACGTTAGCAATCAATCAACCATAGATGGCTACAAATTTTTGAAATGACTGCTAGCTTAGCTACAAGCTAGCAATCAAACACAATAAAGGCTGTCACTGGAATGGTGTTTTGAGCTAACGTTAGCAATCAAACAATCGTAGCTTGATAGCTAGAACGTTTTTTTTAATTATTCCCATCTTCTGTTATTGTTTGTAATGAAAAAAAGTTTATTATTTAATGGATTTCACAAATTTCAGTTATGACGTAAACCGTTTACATCTGAGCATGCGCGACCCAGATCTGCACTCTCCTCACATCGGGCAGTGACACTCCCCACACACACACACACACATTCCAGCTCTTTTAAACATATACGCTACAACAACGCAAACGCACCAGTATAGCCAACGTACAACCATAAATCAGCCTTTAGTGTGCACATATGCAATGAATTGTGAGTTTTGTAGTCCGCTTGCATACTTTTTCTTTGACCGCAGCAACACTTTTTAAAAAGGGACTCTGTGGAGTTTCCTACACAAACAGCTTTAATTACATTCAGTTCCTTAATACACTCGTGTCAACAACTGTTGGTGAGTTCAGTAATGTAAAATGAGATTCTTACAGCTGTTTGTCTGTCCGTTTGATGTGTCAGCTGTGTGTTTTTCGGCTTCCTTACACTAGACATGTGCTTAGTAGAGCAAAGAAAAGCTGAGACCGGCTCATTGAAACCAAAATTTTACAGGATACGTACCTTTCAAGGGAAATGTTTGTTGATGTTTTTTTGAACCCTGATGCGTATTTTCATTCAGAACCGCGGCGGGCCAGCCAATTTCTCAACATGTGATGCATGATGATGCAAGGAGCAAAGAAAAAACACGTCTCAGAACTAGTGGCGGCGGCCGATCACTAGCATCAAACTCCAGATAAATAACCTAAAATAGGTTTCCTCAGACTCAGAGAGCGAGGACACCTTACATCCAGCGGAGACGGTTGTATATGGACGCTTGTCGCTGCCTTGCATTCTCTATGTCCAGCTTTAAATACTGTGCAGTCTCATTGACTTTCATCTAAATGTCTTTGCTTATTATTCACTCGTAAATCCTTCTGGAAAAAAGTAACCAAAAAACACACAAAGTATTTCTTTTTAACGTTGAATGCCTATAATATATTACATGTTATTTTTCCTGGTTATGTGTGTTACATGTACTTCTGTAAATGCTTCATTATTTAAGATATTTAATGTGTCATATTGAGCATTTTCTATTTTTTTTGAGAGTCTGTTTTCGTATTTTATTGATGCAGTATGTGCCTTTACTAACTGACAGCCAGACACTATCAGGTCGGGGGTTAGATTCCTGTCTTAAAAAGTCTGAAATTTAAAAATCTAAATTTTAGGCCTTTTTAAAAAGTAGAAAATTAGCTGAAGTATTGCGTCCTAGGTCTTAAATTCTTTTAAACGGGTCATTTCGTTGTACTTTTATGTCGTCATAATGGTCTTATATTTTCATTCATAAAAGTCTTAAAAAGGTCTTTTAAAAGTCTTAAATTTGACTTGTTGAAACCTGCAGAAACACTGGATTCCCACAGAGGCTGTTAGTGCTAAATATGCAGCAGCTTTAGATAGTTTGATTGGTCCGTTAGTATTTTCAAGGTTTTACATCAGATCAACGTTCTTAATATTCAGACCAGAGCACGAAATATTTGGGTTGATTCAACTTCAAGAAATGGGTCATGTTCCCAACATTATCATCCATTTTACATCCTTATTCAATGACCAAATACAGCTTTTACACACTAGGCTCCAATTAATGCTTAAATGGTTAATTTTTTGCATTAATTGATTAGTCATTTTAAAAATCCCCGTCCAAATGTCTCAGCGCCCAAGGCGATGCCTTCAAATACCTTCTTTTGTCTGATCAGAATACAAAGATATTAAAAAGTATAGTAAATTATGTTAATCCAATACACTTTTTTCTTAAATTCAATGAATATCTCACGGGTCACCTAGCTTTCTTTTCTTTCTTTTTATTTTCTGTGTGCGCTGAAAAAACACCCAACAGCCCTGGCTGCGTAGCTGGAGAAGGAGAGGGCACGATACCTGGCGGATGAAAATACTCTGACGTCGATATCGGTTCCTTTCCGGTTCTAACGGCGTGTGATGCACAACATGGCGTCACGCAGCGCCCAGTTAAAGGACCGTTCAGCCATGATCAGTCGAACCACGATCGCTGTGTTTGAGCCATGTTACTGACATAAATAAACTGTATGTACATGTAGGGACCCTCATTATACTACCGTTGAAGTGTGTGCTATTTTGAGCCTTGTTAGTGGTATAAAATAGCGATTAACTCTATGACCTGAATGCTAACGTTAGCAGCTATTCACCGGTTTGCGGTAGCTAGGTTTAAGCTAGAGACACATTCAATTAGCCTGGAAACAGATCCTAGAGAACGATTGATCGGTACACATATGTTATTAACCCCTAGGTTCATTTTGCACCGGAATTTTCCTTTAAACAATAAATTAAAAATATATGTATTTACTGTATACAGTCATTTTTCATTTTGGCTACATAATGAATGACATAAAGTCAGCAAGCACTTTGTACTCTGCATTCTTCAGGATAAGTAATGAGGTCAATTGTGGGAACATTTCCATTTTAGGCTTGTAAATGATGATGATGATGATGATGATGATGATGATGAATGATCTGACCTCTTTTGTGACTGGGACGTGAGCCTCTTTGGACTCGGTCTTGACAAGTCCTGGTCTTGAACTTGACTACTTCCCTGGTTTTCCACCACAAGACTAAACACCTAATATAAAACTGAAACTTTAATTATGGCCCACAATAAATCATTAATTTAAAGATATAATTTAAAGGATATAAGATTCAGCTTTATAAAAAAAATGATTTAATATCCAGCCATTCAATAAATATGGCAAAAATAATGACTTTAATATTTTCAGATCAGTATCATGACTTGTTCAATGTAGGTCATTATACAAACATTTATACCAGTCTTTTCTTCTTTCTATATTCTAATTATCCTTAAATATTTTTATAATATATATAATTTAATATTTGTTGCTGCACAAATGAACGAACCTTTCCCATGAGTCCCAGAAAGAAGCAAGGGTGGGGCTAGAAGGGTGGGGTTAGGGGCTAGAAGGGCAGGGCTGGAAGGGCGGAGCTGAAATATGATTCCCCCATCCCAAATCCATTGGGTCAGAGCACTGTCAATCAGTTGTGATTTCCATTGGATCGGAGTCACTCGGCTGCCTGTTGTGCCAATCTTCCCAGCCGTTGTCACATGACCAATCAATGTTTCCATGGTGATTATCCAAAAATTCAGATTCCATGGAGCCAGCCCTGTGTCAGACCGAGCCTATAGAAAATGTGTATTTAATACATATATACAATTTGCTTAAAATGAAAACAAGTGAAACTATAATAATGAATGTGATGTTTTATTTAGCAGAATTACATTATATTGTATCCTATCCACTATTTCCTATATTTCTAAGCAGATTCATCCCCTCCCCTCCCCCTGGAAAGAAGTCATTTTCACAGCATTAGCAGGTCTCGTCGCCCGTGTCCTGTCCCGCCTCTGCTGTCTCTCGGCCCCTCCCAGTGTCCCTGACCTGTGCCTGTCTGTCCCCATCCCCCTGCCCTCCAGGGCGGGCAGCGAGTGGACAGATGTTGCCGGCCGTCAGTGTGATCAGCAGTGCAGAAAAGGATTTAGTTGGTGTTAAGTCCATGCCAGCGCTTCATTTACAAAAAAAAGAAGCAGTCGACTAATATGTCGGTATCACGCGACAACAGTGTGTCGACTTCTACTTCGCCTGCTTTTCTTTCAGTCAATCGCCATGGTGGTCATCCCGCTTTCAGTCTATTAAATTGTTAGCGTTTCTTGCGTTAAAGGTGACAAAACGCTTTGTCCGAGTTTTGTACATTTGACACACAGCACAGGGATTAAGATCGAATCGTGAACGAACTCTAAGCAGATTTCATGCACTTGGGGAAACGGGTCAATACAGAAAAGAGGCTCCAAATCCCTCCGTTGTCATAGCATCACCAGAAAGCATTTTATAACAAAGTCTGCAGGATTTTTAAAGCTCTGATTGCTTTCTACTTCTTAAATGGAAAAGCTCCTTCTTCTGTCCGTGTGCTGGGAAACTGTAATCGCATTTGAACTAATAATTTACAGTAAAAATCATCTCCAGTGTAGTGTCTTATGGTCCAGTCCAGGGATTACTGAGACTGGACAGATTGAAGGCAGTGACCTAGTCTACTCGCTTTGCTCAGAGCTCACACTGATTGCTAGTGGATCTAAAAAAAGACGAAGAACTTAAAAATATGGAAAACCAAACTAGTTCTCCGTGTTAACCCTTGTGTTGTCTTCCCGTCAACCACGCACTTGTCTGTCCTCCTGAAAATGAACACTTTCTGTCCCTATTTTTCTTACGCTTTTGATATTTGTCCCTTCTTTTTTTTTTTTTTAAACAAAGTTTTTGGTGCTTTTTTAACATTTTCGGCACACGTTGAGTCGTTACTCGCACCAAGACATTTTCAATGCTTCTTTCCCCACCAGTGTATACACCCCTACACCACCTTAATACCACTAGTTTACAACTGTTTTTCTTCTTCAAATTAACGATCAATAAACCTCATTTATGAAGATTTTTTTGAGTTAAAAAGCAGATATTGGGAATTATTTTGACTGATTGGTTGGTGTTTTTCAACCTATTTCCCTTTGCTTTTGTGTCTAAGACTGATGTTAACAACAATCTGTGTTGCTGAGAGACATCATGGCTTTCAAACGAGCAACGGGGCAGTTGGTTACATGTGACATGTGGCCCCTAACCCAGTCAATTTGACCCATTTTCAAAAAGGTTCTATATCAGAAATTTGGGTTTTTTCAACCAAATTGTCACAAACAAAATAACGTGGATAGTTCTATAGAAGTGAAATAATTTATCAGTTCATTACTTTCATTAAAGTTGGTTGTTTTATTCATTTATAGCATTGTATCTTTATAAAAGTAAGTTGAAAAAAGCTTCAAAAGCCCAGAAAAAATTGACAAAAACATCGGAATGAGTGACAAAACACTTGGGGGAAAAGTGACTAAAGCATCAGGGGAAAGCGACGAAAGTGTCAAAAGACAACCAAAACGTTGAAAAAAAAGTCAGAAAACGCAGGGAAAAAAATCGGCAAAACGTCAAAAGAGTGAGAAAAAAAAAAAAACGGTGGAAAAGTGACAAAAGTGTCAAAAATAATCAAAATATATTTTTTTTATTTAAAACTTTGACCCAGAAAAACAAAACGTTGCGTGGTCGGCAGGAAGACAACACAAGGGTTAATTAGCACAACAACTGACTCACCTGTCACCAATCAACTCACCTGGCGCCGCTCGCTCCACGGCAGCTGATTGCTGACCACGCCCACCTCCACAGTCACGTTTCCATATTGCTGAGATTCATAACCTTCTCTTCCTGAACCTCTGTTTCTTTTATTGAGCTGCACCTTCGTTTAAATGCCACACCTAAACTTGAACCCCAGACAAGGACAAGATTGTTTACCTGCATACAGTTAAGTGTAACTAGCTCCAAAGGTGTTGGGGTGTGTGTGTGGTTGTGTGTGGTGGTGTAGGGTGGTGTGAGGGGGGGGGACCACAGAATGTGTAAACTGGATGACTCGGACAAAGTGGACTATTGAATTACATTCAAACTGTGTGTGTCCCTTTTGAATGACACAAACCCATGCGTAGAAGACACCGCGAATGGTTGTGTGGGATGTTTTTAGGCTGGAAATGTAATTTGAATTGTATTAAAATGTATGACGTGTCCGTCAGGATCCTGCAGATGAATGTGCAGAGGGTTCCTGATCAGGAACGCAGGCTTTCTGCGCACTCATCCAGGGGGTTAGTTTGCTTCCTTCTCTGACCGCGAACGCACCGCTGCCAGACCGGCATCGGCAGGTCAGCTACCGTACTGTATGTCGTGACTGTGATTTCTAAAAGTGTAACTTTTTTCTGCTTTTGATATCGAGAAAAGAAAGAAGAAAAAAAAAAAGCAAAGTACCTGTTCTCTCTGCTTCTGACCTTTCTAACCTGCTCTGGCTTTGCCTGTCTGCTCTGTGTGTTGTACAATAAAAGCAGTTTATCTCATGTGTTTGGAGGTGTTATGTACTGTTTCACATCTCTACGTCCACGATAGTCCACGTTGCGGAGGAGGGTCTGGCTAGTCCGCACAGCAGAGAAAACGTGCTTTGGTTTATTGGCATTTCCTTCAACCAATCACAGTCATCTTGGGCGGTGCTAAGTGACGGACGGAGCAACGGTGCCTCTGCAAAATATGCTGCGTTCCAGACAACCTGTAACCGGGTGTTTTCACAACCTTCTACCCGCAAAATTGTCCTGGAACGGCTTTTCATTCTTTAACAAAAACAAAAGTTGAATAATTCACTTCTAGAGACAATATAACACGAGACATTTCAAAAAATGAATTGTTTTCTAAGAAGAATGTACATGTCAGTCAGTCAGTCTGACATTTATTTCATTTATAAAGAAGAACATCACATGGAGTTTCTGCTTTCGCTCTGTTCTGCTGGAAACATCAGCATGTAGTCAGCGGCACTATTAACAGAAACATATGGAAGTGAATCATTGGTTAAAAAAATAAATAAATAAATGAAAGATATTGATTCCAGGGATTATAATTGATTCTAAAAGTTGTCACAAAAAATTGATTTAACCCCCATTATTTACCTTTAAATCCTTTTTAAAAGATTTCACTTGATTTGGACGTCTGAAGTCGTCACAACAAAGCTCTGTATGAACTGAGTTATGGAATTTCAGCTGTGTAAAAAAATGAATATCTAACTTTTTTTCAACTAATCAAATGGCCGTCAAAATGCAATCGGATTACTTGGTTTTCTTGATTTGCTAAGCAATCACATACTCCCTTCATCCCTGTCTCCTTTGTGTGTACACACACACACACACACACACACACACACACACACACATATGAGAAAGAGCTGGGCATTCACAGAGCTGGGTGATATGGAAAAAATCAAATCCCAAGACCCTTTTCTATAGTGTTGGGTTGACTCTTGCTGTGCTTTCACAAAATATTACCACAGAGAGAGTTTTGATAAATAATCACCAATAATGTGGATATAATAAGTGGGTAAAGTAATAAAATATAATATATATAAAATAATAAAAGCGCTAGTGAGTATGGAAAGCAGGAAAAGACAAAAAAGCTTCCATGTCATATCAAGATATCCAAAATCTAAGACGATATCTAGTCGATATAATATCAATATGTTGCGCAGCCCTACACACACACACACACACTATAAATCCTCCCATCAGGACCGGTGACGTGTCTCCTCTCAGCTGGACACCCGGACTGTCTGCTGCCCCCGTTATCATTTCAGGCTGATCTCCTCAGCTCGGCAGCCAGTGTCCCTCTGCGCTCCCGGCCGACTGTCCACCTCGTCTCTCCGTCCCCCGTCCAGAGTATCCTCTCGGAGCTCTCTCGGCCCCTGTAGCCCGTGGCTTCGGCTGGGCTTCGCGTCCTCCACCCTTCCACCATGCGGTCTCTGTTGGAGAGCAGCTGGATGAAGTTTGGACCGGCTGGCCGGGACTCTCTGGACTGGGCTCCTGGACCCTCGGCTCTGCCCTCCACCGACAGACAGGCACCGGTGAGTTCATCCAAAGTCTGACGGGGGTGTTGGGACTGATGATCACCGTCATTTAGTCATTTAGTGTTATGTCTTTTTTTCCTCAGTAAAATCTTTTAAAAATACATTAATATATCATATTATAGTAATATGACAAAGGTTGTCTTTTCCTGGTTTTCCTGCATTAAAGTCATTTTCTAACCATACCAGACTAACTATAGCTTTTACCCACTTAGTCAATATATCTATTTATCTAAACTCTCATTGTGTCAATATGTTGTGAAAACACCAATTATCAACCCTACAATATCCATATCATGGTACTCAACAAAAAAAAATTATTCTGATGTTTGATTTTCTCCATATCGCCCAGCTGTAAATTATTTCATATCAAGCTTTTAGGTTTGATCTCACGCTCTAAGGTCGACAGCAGGAACACTTGTTGATTTTTCTTCATCAGAGCTTAAATTCGCAGCTGATTCAGTGACTGTGTGCTCACAGCAGCACGCAGCAGGCCGATGGTGCTCATGGGAAGCTGCGGCTTCATTTGTGTCTAACGGCCCCCTCTGTTGGCCACGTGTTACATCTGGATACCATCCGACTTATGGCTTTATTACTGAATGGGATTTTTCTATTGTTGTAAGTTTCTATGCTACTTTCACTTAGTTTTGTTATGACAAATAAACATTTAATTAACTCACTTTAACAACAGTGTAGTGCATCGAACATGTTTTCTATTCCAAATAATATAGTCAAACATTAAATATTTGCATTCAAACAATTAATACGGGCATATGTCAATATTATTCCCTCACTTTCTTAACTTCATATGTGAAGGTTATTTGTGATATTATGTTTTACAGATACAGACAGCTTCATTTGTAACACATGTACAGGTACACAGTGAGATGATTCCTCCGGGCAGCAGCTATTTTAAGCGCCGCCACACACACTCCTGAAAAGGATTAATGCAGACAGCAACATACAATACATAACAACATAACAACATGATGCACAGGACAACACACGGGACATGTGGTCACATGGAGGGATTTCTTTGAGGTGGCTTGGGAGGGTGAAAGGAAACCAACAAGGTTTCTGAGGCAGGGGGAGGGGCGGGTGGTGTATGGTGATCATGTAGTGTGTGTGTGTGTGTGGAGTGTGTGTGAGTGTGTGTATGTGTAGTGTGAGGCGTAAGACTGTCTATGTTGTTCAGTTCAGTTAATGCATGAAAAAGGAGAAATATCGTCGCTTTAGGGCAGAAACCATGTATCTCCACATGTCATCAATTATATTACTTTTTTTTCATAAATCAATTCTATTTTTCAACTTTTATGTCTGTGGGTTTAATAAATATTTAAACGGTCACAATGCATTTTCCTCTGACTTTGTTGGATGTAAATAGCTCAGTACATTTGTTTCAAATTCGCTTCTTTCATTTCCTGGAAAGCAACGGTTCTGGATATACAAGGTTTTTGATTTGTGATGCAGAGTTATGATGCAATAATCAAATGAGCAGAGTCAAACATGAACATCTCCGATTGCATTAAAACAATGAAAATGAACATTCAATCATTTATTTTCCTCACTTTCCTAACTTCAAGTGAATTGTAAAAATCAAATTGATTAACACAATGATCACGTATGAAGTTTTCACCCAAGAAATATGTATCTGGATCAAATTGATCCAGATTTGGAAATCCCATGTTAGATCAGATGATCCATCTTACTTTATACCAGTTGTTTAAAGGAACATTGGATTGGATCATTGTGATCCAAATCCCAAAAACAAACATTTTACATTCCTTAGTTTGTTATAATGTTAAATAACAAAAAAATAATACTATCCAATAGTCAAAAATGGTTTAGAGGACAGATGCCAGCTCGGTCCATCTCCGCCTTTAGGAGATCTCCATCTGCACTCGGTTCTGCTGCAAGATTGGTTCTTTACCGGGTCAACTCAAAAATCACATCTGAATCCCCCCTTCTGATGGGACCAGGATAATCCTGTTTTTTTTTTCTTTGATCACATAGTTCCCAAAACCGAGTTCTTGGTTTTGATGAAAACCCAAAGGGCAGGTTTGATCCAGAGCGGATGTAAGATCGGATTACGTGCTCTGGCGTTAGTTCGGACTCTTTCTTTTGCTTTTGAAAAACCCATTTCCAAGATTTGATCCAAACGTGATTACTTTTTGAAAACCTGGCCCCAGGTGATCCAGTCTAACCTTTTTGTGTCTGACCCCCAGGGTCACAGCTCAGGTGAGGCCATCATCAGCGCCAGATCCATTGCCTACATCACCATAGCGACCGTCTCCTTCCTCCTCCTCCTCTTCAGTGTTCTGGGCTTCCTGATCTGGCGCCGGCGCCACGGCTTGGGCCTTGGCGGCAAGCTGGGATTGGCCAATGTGATCGCCCTGGAGGACCTGCAGGATCCCGAGAGGAACTGCGAGCTGCTGTCGTCCATCCGGCGCAGCAGGGGGCAGCACCGGCGGCCCAGCTCCAGCTCCGAGCAGGACGTCACGGACGGCGTGTTCCTCATGGTCTACCTGCCCTCGCCGTACGAACAGACGCTCACCAGGATTGCCAGAGCCGCCAGCACGAGCAGCTCTAATAAGGACCTGGATCTGCTGCCGCCGAGTCCCGGGCCAGAGACAGGCTGCAGGGAAGGAGGACGGGATGAGGCTGAATGACGGGGCAGCTTGAGAGGGAGAAACTCAGGACTGAAGAAGAATACAAAGGATTTAATTCATAGCATACCCAATGTTTTCCTAGACATCAATTTAGATCTTGAGATGATGAACACCCGGCTCTACGGAAGCCCTGAAGGGCACGGTGGAAAAAATACTGAGGGCAACGTTGGCCAGGAAGTGTATCTCCTACGTAGGAGATAGGATCTTAACCCTCGTGTCGTCTTCCCGTCAAAAATGAAAATCAACACTTTTGTTGACGCTTTTTGTCGATGTTTTTAACTTTTTCTCACGTTTTTGTCTCTTTTTTCAACACTTTTGATGCTTTTTTTTTTCAATGTTTGTCACTTCTTTGACGTTTTTAACACTAACTTATTAACTTTTATGGTCAATAAACCTCATTTATAGGAAATTATACCTAATGTTTGAGTTAGAAAAGCAGAAATTAGGAATTATTGAGATTAAAATTAAAGGAATGGATGTTGATGATAATCACAGACTGGAATATGTCAACTTTTACTTTCAATACTATTTCAAAACACTTCAATAATTTTTTGAAATGCTATCAAATTGAATAAGACGCCCCAAAATTAATGAAAGTAGAGATTTGTACTTGGCAAAGAGCGTTGTTACAATTACATTATATGTTGTTGGAATCAATCATGTTATTTTGGGGAATTAAAAAGAACATTGATATAGGACAACATGTCGATATGATTTCATCAGACGTCCTATTTACACTGTTTCACCCTGTTTTGAAGAGAGGATTCAGAAAAGATCCAAAGATTTCTTGTTGAGGAAAACTTAATTTAAACTTTCTAACTATCAATCTAAAACCACACGGAGGGCCTAAAAGGCGAGGTGAAAGAAATAAATTGCGGGCATTGTTGGTCCAAACGTTCTCTAACGTAAGCGATAATATCTTAACCCTCTCTGTCCTCGGCTCAAATTTGACCCATTTTCAAAAAGTTTGTATATCAGAAATGTTTTGATGTGGATGGCTCCCTACAATTAAATATCATTCACGACTTTCATTTTTGTTTTATTCATTGTTATAGCATTTGGAGAATAAAAAAATTACAAATTTTGAAAAAAGTGATAAATATGTCAGAAAATGCTACAAAACGCAGGAAGAAATCGGCAAAACATCAAGAGTGACAAAAAAAACCTAAATAAATCAACAAAAACGGCGGGAAAATGGACGAAAGTGTCAAAAAATAACAATGAAAAAAAAAATTGGATTTAAAATTTTGACCCAGAAATATCAAAAGTTGCATGGTCGACAGGAAGACAACACAACACACACACACACACATTTGTTTTGTGCGGTGCATTCACACAGAATAAGAAAAGTCTGTACTATCCTCAGATTTATTGACATTATCCCCCACATTTGATGTCAAGACTTTAATTTTGAATTGCCAACGCAGCCAAATCACAGAGAAGCCGATTGGCTAGGGTCTAATATTGTGAATATTGTCACATGACCCCTGTGTTTGGCGAAATATGGCAGGTGATTTATGGTTGCTTTTTTACTTGACAAATTACAGACATGGCAGTCTGCTCTTAAGATCACAGAAAACCTTCGTTATTATTACAAATTACTAGATGTCCCCAGGTAATACTAGTCCTGTTCCAGTAGGGCTTAAGAAGGTAAAACCTTTCGTTGTGCTGCATTTGGCTGAACATTCAATTCTCTTTGGATCGTGCACTAAGCGCTTAATTGTGCACTGAAGCCTAAATGTTCAGATAGATAGATTTAATTTTTTGACCTTGCCTTTCAAGGCTTCCGTAGAGCCCGGTCCTGCTGCACCAACATCTCTTTGTAGATCTCTACGGATGTTGTGGATGTGCTCTGGTTGGCCCCGATCTAGAGCTTATTATCTGTCTTTAAACCTCTCTCAGTGATTGTTGCTGCTGAACGCTCATGACACTGAAACAGAATTACTGTTTTTGGTTTTTAGGTGTCCTTCTCCAAAAGACAACCCCGGTACCATCGTGCAGCAGAGTACATTCCTACATACTGATCACTCTAAACAAGATAACATGGAGCATCGTCTGTCCTTGTGAAAGGCCCAGGATGTTTCTGGGGGCAGAAACAGGCGGAGAGGACTTGCAGACCCAATGAGATAAACTGACAACATCCACTATGTTATGACTTTATATTAACATCCACTTTGTATAAATAAGCGTCTGTAGAGATTTTCTGTACTATTCTTTAGTGTGGAAACTGTCTTCTTGTGTTCACAACTTAAAAATGAACTTTGATATAACTTCAGTGGTCTCTGTCTATTCTTGATAATGAAATTATTCTAACAGCTTTCTACTCTTGCAATGTTTCATGTATACACATTGCATTAGAAAATAGAATGAGATGTATTTTGTAATATTAAAATTTCTGTAATATATTTTTGCTGTGTGAAATTCACCGCACGTTCATTGTTGTCTCATTGTTTGCCCGCTGGATACAATGACAATAAAGTACAACATTTCTGCAGTTCCCTCTTTCTCTTTTAGTTGTTTTACGGTATTTAAAACCAAAGCCTTATTTAAAGACTACAAAACGACAAGCTGTACTGAGTACAGTATACAGTGGATTGTGACCATATATCGTATTTATCAATGTTAAAGGCTCAGGTCAGGGTTAGGGTTACCCTAACTCCCTAGCTCTAATCTGACGTGTCTGTGGAACAAGGTGCTGTAGAGCCCAAGAGCCCTGGCTCTTATCTAACGTGTGTCTGTAAAACAAGGTGCTGTAGAGCCCAGGAGCCCTGGCTCTTATCTAACGTGTGTCTGTAAAACAAGGTGCTGTAGAGCCCAGGAGCCCTGGCTCTTATCTAACATGTGTCTGTGGAACAAGGTGCTGTAGAGCCCAGGAGCCCTGGCTCTTATCTAACATGTGTCTGTGTAACAAGGTGCTGTAGAGCCCAGGGGCCCTGGCTCTTACCTAACATGTGTCTGTGTAACAAGGTGCTGTAGAGCCCAAGAGCCCTGGCTCTTATCTAACGTGTGTCTGTAAAACAAGGTGCTGTAGAGCCCAGGAGCCCTGGCTCTTATCTAACGTGTGTCTGTAAAACAAGGTGCTGTAGAGCCCAGGAGCCCTGGCTCTTACCTAACATGTGTCTGTGTAACAAGGTGCTGTAGAGCCCAGGAGCCCTGGTTCTTATCTAACATGTGTCTGTAAAACAAGGTGCTGTAGAGCCCAGGAGCCCTGGCTCTTATCTAACATGTGTCTGTGGAACAAGGTGCTGTAGAGCCCAGGAGCCCTGGCTCTTATCTAACATGTGTCTGTGTAACAAGGTGCTGTAGAGCCCAGGAGCCCTGGCTCTTATCTAACATATGTCTGTAAAACTAGGTGCTGTAAAGCCCAGGAGCCCTGGCTCTTATCCTCATGTGTCTGTGTAACAAGGTGCTATAGAGCCCAGGAGCCCTGGCTCTTATCTAACATGTGTCTGTGTAACAAGGTGCTGTAGAGCCCAGGAGCACTGGCTCTTATCTAACATGTGTCTGTAAAACAAGGTGCTGTAGAGCCCAGGAGCCCTGGCTCTTATCTAACATGTGTCTGTGGAACAAGGTGCTGTAGAGCCCAAGAGCCCTGGCTCTTATCTAACGTGTGTCTGTAAAACAAGGTGCTGTAGAGCCCAGGAGCCCTGGCTCTTATCTAACATGTGTCTGTGGAACAAGGTGCTGTAGAGCCCAGGAGCCCTGGCTCTTATCTAACATGTGTCTGTGGAACAAGGTGCTGTAGAGCCCAGGAGCCCTGGCTCTTATCTAACATGTGTCTGTGTAACAAGGTGCTGTAGAGCCCAGGAGCCCTGGCTCTTATCTAACATGTGTCTGTGGAACAAGGTGCTGTAGAGCCCAGGAGCCCTGGCTCTTATCCTCATGTGTCTGTGTAACAAGGTGCTGTAGAGCCCAGGAGCCCTGGCTCTTATCTAACATGTGTCTGTGTAACAAGGTGCTGTAGAGCCCAGGAGCCCTGGCTCTTATCTAACATGTGTCTGTGGAACAAGGTGCTGTAGAGCCCAGGAGCCCTGGCTCTAACATGTGTTGTAAGGAAGAGGCTCGATTTTGCATTCAACAAAAAACATTCAACAAGTGTATTTTGTCAGGTCATTATGACATTTAACCAATATTTGAGATGTGTGAAACACTATTTGACTGAAATCTTTATCAAAAATAATCTCAGAAAAAAATTATTAAAAAAAAGACTAAAATGTGTGGACTCAAACTTGACTAAGATACCTGAGTTCTCTTTGGACTAAAACTAGACTAAAAGACGAAACTTTTAGTCAACTAAAACTTTACTGACAAAAAAAAATATGCGAATGACTAAATATGACTAAAACTAACAAGGACATTTGGCACAAGACTAAGACTAAATTAAAATAGGTGACAAAATTAACACTCGTGTTACCGACTATTTAACCCTTATGTTGTCTTCCCGTTAACCATGAACTAAAAATTGAAAATTAATATTTCTTTGAGCTTTTCCAATGTTGTTGTTGCTTTTTCTGATTTATTTGTCACTGTTTCCATGCTGTTGGCACTTAAAAAAATCCTGAACTGGTTTAATAATAGGTTTTACACTTATTCTTTGAATTTATGGTCAACAAACCTCTTTTATATAAAATTATAATTTATAGTAATTTTAGTTAAAAAGGCAGAAATTATGAATTGTTTTGCTTAATAGTTAAGTGCAAATTCAATTTTTGGATTACATCAACTAAGACCAAAATGGTGTGATTTATGTGTGCCGTTTCAAAACCAGAGAATTAACTTAATGATTATGCTTTTTTCTCTGCTAAATGATGCAGCATTTCTCTCTTGCTGATGATGCATTTTCCGAATAAACCAATGCATCATCAATAACAATACGTTGCATTCTTTTCTGGGGGGGATATTAGGGGAATTAGTCATCTGTTGGATAGATGGGAAGTCTGGAGAGTTCCTAAGAAAAGAATAAGCCCAGGGAAGGAGGCAGGGACATAAATAAAACCACGGAGTCTGACGTCATGACTAAAACCACAGTAAAGTAAAACTCATGATGTGGTCTTGTTTAATTACATGTTTTTGGGCAATGATTTGTGTATAGGTAACGATTTGAATGTTCAAAGGATGACGTTTGAATTTCAATGCAGAAAACAATCAGGTTAGACCCTGTTTCTCAAGAAGATCATGCTTTTTTAAAAGTAGGCTACTTTTGGATTGTAAATCATTTTATTTCAAAGAAAGAACAAGGCACCACTGAGCTACTGCTCTGTTTTTTTAGCAGGAAAAAAATAACGGCAAAGATTTTCTCCAGTTACAGATAAACAGTACAATAACATGTGTTTCTGAAAACATTTTAGGCAAGAAATATGCAATATAGTAACAGAATGAATGGTTGGGGGACAAGACTGCCAGAGCAGATGAAACATGGGCACGCAGATTGGGGCGGCAGCAGCTCAGATGTACGGACCAAGAATGGAGCTTGGGAAGGGCCAGTTTACCTCATGCAGTCTATGAAGGGTCCCTTGAGCAAGGCACCAAACCTCCATCTGCTCTGGGTGCCTGTCCATGGGCAGACCCCTCTCTCCATTTACTGCATGTGTATGATCCAGTTCACATGTGTGTTTAATCTCTATAATAAACACAAAAATTAAAATTCCCCTTGGGATTATTAAAGTATCTGGCTCCCAGGACCAAACCTTATTCTGATGTATTAGGCGAGACTCCAAAAGCTTTCTTGGTTGGCATAGATACTCTCGGGATCACTTCGTACTGGACTACATTAAAGACAGTAGAATGAACAGAAACCTTTCCAGTTATGAAAATGATGTCAAGAGGATCCTGCCTTATACTGGACTGATATTGAAGATTTTAAGGTACAGTGTTATTGGTTGTACTATGATGTACTGATGTACTATCCCTACACGTTGTAAATGCCTGTCTATTTTTGTTCCTTCTTTAACTTTTGCATGTTGTATTCAGGACATTTTTAAGAAAAGAAGCTTTGCATTTTGAGTACAAGTGTTAGATATGAATATGATTAAACCAAATATAAACCAAGCAATATCTTTAAAGCAGGAAATGTATGTGGTATTTTTGAAGCACAATTTGAAATCTGTTCAGGAGAAACTGTAGATTATCAGACGGTACTGTGAGACTTTAAGTCACTGTGTGGATACGGCGAAAGCAACAGACTTTGGCCAAGAGCCCTTTTATTTTAATGTCTGACTTGTCTGTCTCCTCTGTTCATTCCTATGAGAGTTGCTCACTGACTCATGAAGCTAAAAAAGTTCAACATCTCGTATAAATTACCTAGATGATGAGCGCTTTTTCAGCATTATGGGGCCAATAGAGCAGGTGCACTAGAGTCCGGTTTAGCGCTCCATGCACTTGCATGGGGAATGATTCATAGGATCGTGCAGCTCTTCTAGACTTTCCAAATGTTATCAAACCGAGTTGATCAAATTCTGATAGTGAACAAATCATTTCGGGTGGAGGTTGAGACATTCAAAAAATATTATCCACTGATGTACAGAGAGCTCTTTCGCAATGTAAGTCTATGGTAATATTTTGGACCTATCATGTCACGAATACAGAACTTATAATTCTATTGTTTGGCCACTATGTCAAATTGGCTTTAAAGACCAGCACGCTTCCTGGGGGGCTGCTACCCTCAGTCATAACACCACGTTACATGAATTCTTACTTTGCTCCCGTCAAAATTACTAGAACCACTAGAGCGCAGCCTAACAATACCATGTAAATATGGGTTGTAATTGCTGCTTATACAAACGACCTATGGGGTTGTTTTTCAGAGAGGTGGAGGGGAGTGGATGACACTCCTTATCAGGGGTGTTGAACCAAGGGAGAGGGGGGCTAAGTTTACAGAGCTTTCTTTAAATATATGAAAATGAATAGTTGTAGATGCAGGGAGGGTTCATGGAAAATGTCTTTGTACAGAGTCCAGATTTTTGTTCAACTCCCTAACTCCTTATAAATGCAAAACTGTAGATTAACAGGCATTGTCTCTGAAGACACCAATAATTGCAGTGTAACTGAGTGTGGCTGTTAGCATATATAAATAAATGTTAATATAAATATCTTTCATAACATGATCTCTTACACAGGTATCACTCTGAAGAATGGAAGATTTAAACCACCGCATCCAACATGAAAACTCTAAATTGATCACACAAGTGGTGACATGCGTAATCATTTGTATCGGACTTCCTTTGACCCTCGTGGCCATCCATGCTCTTTATTCTCTGGTACGTACATTATGACTGAGATCTATTTGTGTTAAGTGTCTGTCTGTAAAGGATCTTGATCTGAGTTGGGGGCCACATGTCAGAGGGCTGGGATTTAGTCTTGAAATGAGCTATAAAGTTACAGTAATACTTTTCTCCGTAATTAAAATGTACATGAAGCTGATTGGACCCTGCAGACATATTTGGGAGATGTTCAGAACATGTTTACAACGGCGTTTTTTACTGTAACCAATGTTTTCCTGCAGGTGGGAAAGGATCACGTTGCTCCGATCTACGTCATCAACCTTCTCATTTCTGACCTCATTCAATTCTGCTGCATGATCGTTTGGGTGGCACGACCTAAGGACCAGAACATAGATAAAATAGACAGTCTCATTTATGGCTGTAGTCTGATGGCCAGTGTTTGCTTCATGGTGTGCATCGCCCTGGAAAGGTATCTGTCTCTCCACAATGTGTGTAGCTTCTTCTATGTCTGACCATTGTATTACTATATGATTCTGAAGCTGTGTCTTACATCTTGTATTACAGGTATTTGCTCATCGTCTGGCCACTGTGGTACCGCTTCAGACGGACCATCAAGATCTCCGTGGTGGTCTGTGTCCTGGTCTGGATCATTTGTCTTGCCATTGGCTTCATTGTTGTATTTTGGTATATTCCAGACTTTTTAGTGATCATCTTAGCCATTTTTTTCTTCCTTCCCCTCCCACTGCTCATATTCTTCCTGGTTGGGACCCTCAAAGCCCTGTCTGCTTCCATCTCAGTTCCAGCTGACGGAAAACGACGAATTGTGGCAATGTTGGTCCTGGTGCTGGTTATTTACACACTGCTGTTCCTGCCCATAATCATCACGCTTCTGAAAGAACTTAACAGATATGACAGGGCCCTCCGCAGCCTGTCTGGTGTGTTTCTTAAGTTGAGTCCTCTTGCAGACTTAGTTCTGTATGTGTTCATGAGGAAAGGGGCCGTAGACAAGGTTTTGGCCTCTGTGTGTTGTTGCAGAATGGACAGCGATGATGTCAGCAGTTCAACAGTATGAATGATGACAACATGAGTGCAGAATTAATTAAACTAACCCCATATCATCATACACCCTTCATCATACATAGAGATTGGCATGGTGTTATTTCAGTTAGCTTAATAGCTGGTTTGATTTGCATTGAGAGATGATCATATGGAAAGTTCCCCAATGCCTAACTCTATGCATGGTGAAGGGTATGTGATGATGGGGGGTTATTTCAATTCCAAAGGCCAAGGGAACTTTATCAGGATGCATAGTATCCTGATCCATGAAATAACTGGTCTTTAAAAATAAAAAAAGTGCCTGCCTCTATGGGAATTTAACATAGGGGGGTGTATACTTATGCCCCTGTATTTTAACATAGGGGGGTGTATACTTATGCCCCCTGTATTTTAACATAGGGGGGTGTATACTTATGCCCCCTGTATTTTAACATAGGGGGTGTATACTTATGCCCCCTGTATTTTAACATAGGGGTGTATACTTATGCCCCTGTATTTTAACATAGGGGTGTATACTTATGCCCCTGTATTTTAACATAGGGGGTGTATACTTATGCCCCTGTATTTTAACATAGGGGGTGTATACTTATGCCCCTGTATTTTAACATAGGGGGTGTATACTTATGCCCCTGTATTTTAACATAGGGGTGTATACTTATGTCCCCTGTATTTTAACATAGGTGTATACTTATGCCCCTGTATTTTAACATAGGGGTGTATACTTATGCCCCTGTATTTTAACATAGGGGTGTATACTTATGCCCCTGTATTTTAACATAGGGGGTGTATATATGCCCCTGTATTTTAACATAGGGGGTGTATACTTATGCCCTGTATTTTAACATAGGGTGTATACTTATGCCCCTGTATTTTAACATAGGGGTGTATACTTATGCCCCTGTATTTTAACATAGGGGTGTATACTTATGCCCTGTATTTTAACATAGGGGGTGTATACTTATGTCCCCTGTATTTTAACATAGGGGTGTATACTTATGCCCCTGTATTTTAACATAGGGGGTGTATACTTATGCCCCTGTATTTTAACATAGGGGTGTATACTTATGCCCCTGTATTTTAACATAGGGGGTGTATACTTATGCCCCTGTATTTTAACATAGGGGGTGTATACTTATGCCCCTGTATTTTAACATAGGGGGTGTATACTTATGCCCCCTGTATTTTAACATAGGGGGGTGTATACTTATGCCCCTGTATTTTAAGGAAGAACATTTATTTATTAACAATACAATATTCATTCACAAAGAAAATTGGTGTCCTTAAAGGTCGGATTTTCCTAAATGTTTTTAATTAAGGCATTAAGAACTTTTTCCAAAAAAATCTTTATTTATTCCTCTTTTAATCAACTTTAGCCTGGGTGTGTAAACTTTCTCAAGCTACTGTATACCTGCAGATTACTCCTTTGGCTACTTTTGTCCTCACAAACACTAATTGCAATAGCTCATGTTACTATATTGTGCAAACAGTATGTGCTGTCTTCAGTATTGCAACACAAAACAACATGGACATCAAACTAATGATATATGAACCTATGTAATCATTTCAAAATTGTCTTGTCTCATTGTGGTAGTCTGTTTTCCTGTCTTGTCTTATTGTGGTAGTCTGTTTTCCTGTCTTGTCTTATTGTGGTAGTCTGTTTTCCTGTCTTGTCTTATTGTGGTAGTCTGTTTTCCTGTCTTAACTGTCTTGTGATTGTGTAATTTTTGGTCTGGTCTTGTATATGTTCTGTTTCTGTTTTATTGTGATAGTCTTGTTTAGTTTTACTTCCTGCCTTAGTTCCCCCGCCCATGTGATTGTCTGATGTCTTCCACCTGTTTCCCAGCCCTTTTCTCACCTGCCTCTTGTTACCTCGTTACCCTCTCTATGTAGTCTTTGTGTTCTCCTTGTCTGTTGTCAGATTATTGTTGTACTGTTGTGGTGGTCTGTGCCGGAGTGTGTGTGTGTGTACCCTTGGGGTTTTGTATTCCTGTTATTGTGGTTTTTGGAGTTCTGCCAGTTCCTGTATTTTGCCTGCTGCTTTCAGGACACTTGTTGTTGGTTTGTACTTTTGTTTTGGTTTAATAAATTATCAAGCTCAACACTCCTTGCCTGCTCTCTCTGCGTTTGGGTCCAACCTCCAGTGCCGTTCCATAACAGAATGAAACATACCAACGATGCTACTCTAATCACAAATGTAGGCACATGTAGCTGTAGTAGGCTCGCTTCACTACAACCATAAATCACTGAACCGACATAGAGGTTACCAGCTGAGCATCTTAAAGTGACAGAGAACTCATTAAGATTTTAGGCAAATTAAGTTCATACATTTAACATCTTATTCATAACAAATAATAGTAGTAATGTATCCTTTATTAGTCCCACAAGGGGAAATTACAATTTACACTCTGTTATTACACACAGGCCTGAATTATACATACATGCATGCGCTAAATAGAGAGATGTCAGAGTGGGGGGCTGCCCATGGAAAGGCACCCCGAGCAGTTGAGGGTTTGGTGCCTTGCTCAAGAATACCTTGGCAGTGCCCAGGAGGTGAACTGGCACCTCTCCAGCTACCAGTCCACCACCACACTTCCGTATGTGGACTTGAAGAGCAAATGAAAAATGGACACTAAGATTGAGGTGGCAGTAGCACAGTGGGACGGACCAAGTATGGAGGGCGGACTGGTATTTGGAGAGGTGCCAGTTTACCTACCAAGCTATGTTGATGGTCCCTTGCGCAAGGCACCGTACCCCCAACTGCTCTGGGTGCCTGTCCATTGCCAGCCCCCTCGCTCTGACACCTTTACATTGAATGCATATGTATCGGTGCTGTTGCCCAGTGTGTCTGTGTAATAACAGAGTGAACAAACATTTTAATTTCCCCTTGAGATTAGGAAAGTATGTCCTCTTCTGCTTCAGAATCATCCAGCTCCCAGGCCCGTCACTTATTCTGATGAATTAGGCAAGAGTCCAAAAGCTTTCTTGGTATGGTGTAGTTGCTCTTGGGCTCACTAGGGACAAGGCTGTGTTTCAGACGGATGAATGAATGAATGAATGAATGAATGAATGAATGAATGAATGAATGAATGAATTTATTGGCCGTATCTAAAGGGTAGGGTCAGAAGCTTTAGCTTATATTAGCCCCCCCTTCACATTTTTAAGAGTAACAAACACATTGTCAAGGAAAATAAATTATTTATACAACAAAAATAAAGAACATACACACTTACCCAGATAACTCTCTTGTATATGCATACATACAGTGTGTTTGCATATGCACGCATACACCTACAGTACATCCATCCATCCATCCATCCATATATACATACATACATGCCTACATATACCCATAAGGGTCAGTACTTATAAATGGTAATTTGCCACCCTAAGGTGAATAATATCCTAAATAATGATGATAACCATAATGATAATAATGATGTTTGTTATCATCATCATCCTCACTATAATCAACATTCTCACAGAATAATACTACTCACTACTTCTATACTTATCTAGTGTCATGTCTTTGAACCCTTTTTTTAATTTGAAGACATTCCTACTATGTTTTAATTCCTCTGGTAATGTGTCTAATAACGTCACGTCACACGTCCCCTGCCCCAGAGCTGCAACAGCCCCCTGCTTCTGTTCCACAGTCACCCCTGGTTCCCCTAAATATACAGCAGCCATCTCCTGATTCATCTCATCTGCTGAATTCCCCGGCCTCTGTGCTGCGATCGCCAGCCCCAGATGAGCTGCAGCTCCACATGTCATTACTGTTGTTGCTGACCTCCTGCTCAGCTGCCCCTTCAACGAGGACTGATAACACAAAAATTGTGTAGACACCGTACATTTGTACAAGGGAATACAAGCAGGACACGGCTAAAGATACACAGGTGCACACAGAAAACTCGCACAATGAATAAAACAGAAAACCTAACCTAGAAACAAATACGGTCACAGATGTTAAATAATGTTCCACAGACAGCAAGAAGTACAAAGGCCTCTCCCACATAGCTAAGACTCAATGTCTGCTTTCAGACAGTTACTGTTACACAACTTAATCTTCATTATCTGCTCTGCTTACCACTTCTTTTCTCCTCAACCTCCTTTTTTTTCCTCTTCCTTTGTTCACTCCCAGAAGGATGAATCCTGTTCATTTTTCTTTCAATTCAACATTTTGACTATCATGTTTCAACAGGAATGGCATGTTGCCTTTCTGGGAGGTTTCTACTGAGATGTCATTCCAAAAAGTAATTTTTCGGGTTTAAGGGGGTTTGGTTGCTTTGGTTGCCACATTTTGAGACATTGATGTGGAGGGATGGTCTATTTATGCTCTTGCGTTAAATCGAGGCTGTGGCTATGTACCACAGGTACGTGGAGTCCCGACCCGACACCGGACCCTATTGCGTAGCCTAATGTGCACCTCTCAAAACATTAACCTACACGTGTCTTGGTAGTGTTGCATTTCCCCTGACTCATTTCCTGCTTCTCCTCCATGACAACATCATATCAAGGAAGCTTTACTTTTCCCGCTACAGATTTCGCACCGTTGGCAGAAACCAACGATGTAGCCCGATGTAAAAATCCAAAATGGCTTCTCTGTACATCCACAGTTGTGAAAGCTGTAGTAATATACAGTTATTAGCACTTCTGTCATATTGGGTCTCACTAAATCACTCGTACACACCGTCCTGTCCAACTTCTATCTGTAGACATGTTACGCTGTTACACAAAAAACGGCGTAATGAATTGTTATCAACTGGCATCGCTAACAACGGTTAACCCGGCTAGAGCTAATGAAAACTATGAAAATACGACTTATAAATGGAGCGCATTCATCTCGGCTGCGAGTGACGTCATTCCCAGCTTAAGCTTTAGAGATCCAAGATAAATGGAACGCACTATATTTTCTTAAAGGCATCTACGCACACATCATTCTGCAAGTATAAACTTTAAGCCACTTACAGTACGTATGCTACGGCGAAAACTCTGCGTGGAGCCTCTGCAGAACCATAAATCAAGTTTAAAGTTGTTGAGTCTTCAGGGGCCCCAAGCAGGTGCCTGGCTTGGCTGTTGACAAGCTGCGGCCCTGAGCCATAGAGGTTCCCACCCAGTCTTGTTTCTCTCTTTCTAAGAAAAAGGTAACAGGAACCTACTGCATGACATCACTTAGCCTACTTATTGTAGATTGTTTGGGGACAGAGACCAAAACACCAGACATAGGAGTAAGGAACTCAGGGTGGATCCTGCAGCTTGCAAAGGTAAGTTTTTGCAACATTATGTTTTTGTTATATGTAGAGATTATTCAGATGATAAAAGACAAAGTCAATACATTAATTAAAAATGAATATGCAAACTGTAACAAGCAGACGGCTTTGGAGTGTGTACAGAGAACACTATTTTTACCAACTGTTTTATTTCATTTGGTTTTAATACAGACAGATAAAGGCAGTAAAGAAAGAATATAGGACTACTGTTTTTAATTTTTCAGCCCATATATTTAGAACGGTTGTCTGTTTGGTATTTAATTGCAATACGACGATTGTTGATATGTCATGGAACCAGAGACAGGTTATAGTCAGTTCATGATTCACTTAAGATTTTAGAGAAAACATCAAATGATTCTGTACACAAAATCAGAGTATAGAGGGGCATACGCATTTTTATTGCTTGGTTTTATTTCTGGGTAGGTAGATATTAAACATGTTTCATGCCTCTTTTTATAACCTGTTAAACAGGTCTCACACTGAAGAATGGAAGATTTCTACGTTACCAACACATCACACGACATAAGCAATGATTACAACAGCACCTTCAAGGACTATGACAATGATGATGACGAAGCAGAATTGATCACACAAGTGGTGACATACATTATTATTTCTATCGGACTTCCTTTGACCCTCGTGGCCATCTATGCTCTTTATTCTCTGGTACGTACATTATGACTGAGATCTATTTGTGTTAAGTGTCTGTAAAGGATCTTGATCTGGGTTGGGGGTCACATGTCAAAGGTCTGGGATTTAGTCTTGTAATGACCTATAATTTTACAAGAATAGTTTTCTCCATAATTAAAATGTACATGAAGCTGATTGGACCCTGAAGACATATTTGGGAGATGTTCAAAACATGTTTGCAACTGCTTTATTTACTGTAAGCAATGTTTTCCTGCAGGTGGGAAAGGATCACGTTGCTCCGATCTACGTCATCAACCTTCTCATTTCTGACCTTATTGAGTTCTGCTGCATGATCGGTTTTGTGGTATCACAAAAGACCACAAAACAACAAAAATACAAGAACAAAGATACAATTCTCAAAATGATTTACTACTCTGGTCTGATGGCCAGTGTTTGCTTCATGGTGTGCATCGCCCTGGAAAGGTATCTGTCTCTCCACAATGTGTGTAGCTACTTCTGTGTATGACCATTGTATTACTATATGATTCTGAAGCTGTGTCTTACATCTTGTATTACAGGTATTTGGTCATCGCCTGGCCACTGTGGTACCGCTTCAGAAGGACCATCAAGATCTCCGTGGTGGTCTGCGTCCTGGTCTGGATCCTTTCTCTCGTCTATCTCTTCGCTCTGGTTTTCTGGGGGTTTTCAGAGATCACAGGCACCGTCTTAGCCATTTTTTTCCTCCTTCCCCTCCCACTGCTCATATTCTTCCTGGTTGGGACCCTCAAAGCCCTGTCTGCTTCCGTCTCAGTTCCAGCTGATGAAAAACGACGAATTGTGGGAATGTTGGTCCTGGTGCTGGTTATTTACCTGCTGCTGTTCCTGCCCAAAATCATATTGTTTCTGAAAGAGGGAAACAGATATGACATTCCCCTCACTGACCTGTCTTCTGTGTTCGTAAGGTTATTTCCTCTTGCAGACGTATTTCTGTATGTTTTCATGAGGAAAGGGGCCATAGACAAGCTTTTGGCCTCAGTGTGTTGTTGCAGAATGGACAGCAAGGATGCCAACAGTTCAAAAGTATGAATGAGTCAGCTTCATGGATGCAGGGGAAGAGAGAGAGAGAGAGAGAGAGAGAGAAAACAGAAGGAGACATGTAGGCAAATAAAAAAGGATAGAGACAAGAAAGATTCTCTCTTCCACGGATATGGTTTACAAGAAAGTATTGTCTGTATGCTGTGGAAGTTATGCTTGCTGGGAAATGTTTTTGTAAACTTGCTCTTGTTCTCTGTGATTTTGTGAACAAATGTCAATCAAATACAGTATGCTGTTATTATTTTGCTAGTCTTGTTCATGTCTATCATTACTCGGTGACCGGTTGTGACTGTTTGAGATAATTCATAGACAATGTGTTTAAAGATGGGCAGATCAAGTACTGTAAGAAACAGTGAGATCATCACAGTGATAGGCTGTAACACACACCTCTAAAAGCCTGAATGTCTTTCATATGTAAGATTTAGCATTTGGTTCCCCCGTTGTTAGAATAAAAAATGCACTGAAATCTGTGCAATTTGATGACATACAAATAAATAAAAAAAGAGAAATATAATAACTTAAATAGCAAAGAAACCTCTGCACACTGTCTAATTTGCTAAGTTAACTGGTTAAACTAGTTAACTAGTTAAATGTTTTGGCACTTAACCTTCATCAGGCATGTGGTATAACACACTGAGAAGTATTGTAGGGGGTGACAGTGGGTCTGCACCAATCAACTTATTTTTGCAACTCGTCATGATATATATGTGCATTGCAAGCATTTTGATGTTTATAAAAATCATCATCAAGACACACGGTAGAGTGAACCTAGTTAAAACTTTAGTGCGTAACTTCTTGATTTTAATGAACATCTGTTATATTCAAGCTGTTGCCAAATGAGTTGCTACAAAGCTAATGAAGACCATCAGCTCCACACAACTCTCTCGGTGTTTCTCAGTGTGACTATGTTCAGAAGATTGTGTCGTCCGGTGACTTGTCCATCATTTTTTTTAATCCTCCGTGTCCTCTTTGCCTACTATCAACTGTGTGGCGCGGGGGGGGTTGCGCGATCACGGAAAGCTTGTATCGTGTGGATGCGCCAACAGTGTTCATTAGAACACTGTTCTAATGGGCATCTCATGGGCATAGGCGCCGAAAATACTGAGCACCCATGTTTGCCAGACTGCCAGTAGGCTACATTCATTTAAAGTTAAACATCGCAGTTGGTTCTAGGTGGAGTGTCTGTCATCGTGTGATTGGTTATGTTGCGGTCAGTTCCTTGATACGCTGATTCTTAATTCTCCACGAAGCTGATCGTGGTTACGTGTCAGTTGAACTTCTCATCTCCAGTCCTGTCTTTATTGTGAGAAGTGGCGCTGTCCTGAGTTGAAAGATAGCCTACTTTACCGCTTTACTATCGATTAACAGGCGTGTGTTTGTGTTGGCCGCTGTCCATTTCCTAAGGTGCTGAAATGCAAAAATTTGCTGACTACTTTTTTTTGTAAAGGGTGTGCGCCCGTGAGCACCCACGGAGGAAAACATAAATTGCCGCCCATCCTCATGGGCACGACAGAAACTACACACTACAGCTTTAATGGAATTTTGTGAAGAGAAAAACTGATTTGTGTTTGAAGATAAGTTTGTGAGTTCATGCATAGTTCAACACAATTTGTGCAACTTCACACACCTTGTCTTGGTTTTAACATTCAGCCAAGGTAGTTAGCATTTAGAGTTGATCAGATCCACTCGTTAGTCTTCTGGGTACATGATGAAGAATACAATTCTTTTCCAGATCACTTGTTTGATCTCAAACAGTTTAACTCCATCTTTGACCTCCTATCATTCAGACTCAAGACCTTAAATGTATATTTTTTATATTTTACCAATAAGTAACACACTTATATTCACATTTCTTCATATGGTTTTTGCTACTTATGGTTTCTGTCCATGTATAATTATTGTATGTACCTGAATATTTTGCTATTGGCTAAATCTTCCTAAAAAAATAGCAACTACTTGCTCTCCTGTGTGGACTCTTGTGTGTCTCTTCAGGGTGATCTTCTGGCAATATCTTCTCCTACAAACAAAATGGCTTCTCTCCTGAGTGGACTCTCACGTGCCACCGTAGACGACTGCTTTGGCTAAATATTTTCTCCCAAATGCTATAACGACATGGCTTCCCTCCTATGTGGACGCTGATGTGTTTTTATTTCCAGATTTCTCTTGCAGCTAAGTTTCGTCTCGGGAAAATTGCAACCAAATGATTGATAGGGGTGATATTAGAATCACAGCTTTAGGGTGCCTGGTAACCTTTTAACAATACAAATGTACAAGTACAAATGTACTGCCATTACTACAATGGTGAGGTGATATTCCAAATGAAATAGGATATTTTATGTCCAAAATGCAATATCAATAGCTTTACAAGGTATAAGCGATTTTGACTAATGGCTGACAAGCACTATTTTCTGAAAATAGCTTCGATTTTCGTATCTACATTCTGGGTTTAGTTCCATAATGTTGTGATAATCATAGAGCAGAACTCCTTAGGTCATAGATTTTTTTAGGGGTGCCGGGATCAAGTTTAGGGGGGTTTTAGCACCCCTATGAAAGGGTTAAAATTGCTCCTGATGAAAGGTGATAATGAGAAATGACTGTGTGGGTCTGCCTCTGTCCATCCACAGTCCTCTCCGTCAGCTTCTCTCCATCTGTTGAGGCTCCACTCTCTGCATACCCCCGTTTTACCCTCAGTCTGATGGAGCTGTGACGACTGAAGTTTCTCTTCATCGTCTTCACTCTCAGAGACGTTAGCCTCCAGTGCTCGAAGTTGCTCTCCCTCCTGACTGATCCAGAGTTCCTCCAGTTTCTTTTTAACAACCACGGGGCTCAACTCAGGGGGAACATCTGCAGGGAACACTGAAACACGACAAAACATGTTAGTCTACAACCATTTTTCCAGAAAAAAAAACAGTTTCCTTTCAATTGACTAACTGATTAATGGACTAATTGTTTCAGCTGTACTTGTATTTACTGTTGGATAGTTTAATTAATCACAAAACATCATTATAATGGCTAAGCCTAAAACTTAAAGCCACTGAGGGGCTGCTATACAGACTTAAAACAAACAGTCTATGAAAGTGTGTCTCAAGTCTCAAGCGCGTGTTATATGACGGTAAAGGTCAATGACAAAGGGTTATTTTACGCCTTCGGAGTGAGAACCGCTTGTCTATCCACTGGCAATCTGAAATAAAGGGAAAAAGCCCCCCAAAAATCTAAAAAAATAATTAAAAAAATACATATGACAAAGCCTCCTGACCAAGTGTCTGTATTTTACGAGATGGGAGATGAGAATGTGTTGAATATTACACTCAGAAGAAGATGTAGATTAATAGTGAATAGGTTTAACGGGTTAGTCTTTGTTAAGACATGGAGAATGTGTCAAAGTCAGAACTGAGATCCTGATTTTAACCAAGGCCCCTTTTCCCCAGAAGCACACCAAAGCTATCAAGTGAACCTAAAATCCTTCTTACAAACCTTAAGAAAATCCATCTCATCTTTTCAGCAGCCCTCGATTCGTGCAACAGCTTACGTGCAAAATGCATATTAATGTTTAGAATACATTTGCATAAAGATATTACAATATGATAGATAATATTTAAACCTTCAATAAGCTCATCAAAACCGCAAGAACTGCTGATTACAACTTGCGGTATTTTATAGATTACCCCCCCCTCCCTCTAGCAATACTCACTCATTTTATCTCTCTTCCGTTGAAGAAGAGGCTTAGATTATTATCAACCTCCTGCATGTTGTGTAACTTTATCATATTTATTGAAGACTGTTTGGATGCAGAGGACAAAACATCAGACATTGGTGTAGGGAACTCGTTCATGTCTTGCAGCTGTCAAAGATACATTTTGGGACATTTTATTTTGATGATTGTTTATGAAGGTAATGACGTTGTAAATAGTCATGAAAATGAATATGTAACCTTTAACAAGCAGACAGATGGGAACTGTACTGTGTTAAACCAACTATATTTCATTTGGGTTTTTGCTTGCCTTACATTAAAGTGTCAGACTTATGGATACGTGACTGTGTAACAAAGAAGGAAAATGTAGTTTAAGAAACCAGCTAAAAGATTAGCTGAAGGAAAAATGAGGGAATAAAAATTAAATAGAGCATGCACATTTAATGGGAAATTAAACAAGAAGTATAACAACTCTGTATTTCTTACAAATGTATGTATGTACAGTGTGTATGTATGTATGTATGTATGCATGTATGTATGTGTGTATGTATGTATGTATGTATGTATGTACAGTATGCATGTATGTACAGTGTGTATGTATGTACAGTATGTTTGTATGTATGTATGTACAGTGTGTATGTATGTATTTACAGTATGTATGTACAGTGTGTATGCATGTATGTACAGTATGTATGTATATATGTATGTAGATACATCATCATTCATTCATGGAAAGATATTTGGGAAACAATGAGTGACAATGATAATAATAAGCTTAGATATGCAAAATAGTTTTGTGTGTTGTGACAATTCGATGGCTGAGGTTATGTTATGTAACGACAGACAGGTTACAGTTGTTTACTGATTCAGTATAGAAATGTTTTTGTGAAATAAGGAAATTAATCTTTACACAACAGATCATGCAGATGGTTTATCAAGTGGATTAATCAGTCTCATCCTGAACCAGAGGGCAGAGGGGCATTCAACAAGTAGGGGGGCATCGAGTACAGAAAGCTAGCACACTTGCATTTAATTTTTTCATATAGTTTATGCAGCTTATGGTGTCTGTCCATGTATGAGTCTCACATGTCTCTTCATATTGTTCTTGTGGCTAAATGTTCTCCTACAAACATTGCGACCGAATAGTTTCTCTCCTCATGTTCTCCTGCATTATGTTCTTGGAACTTAATCTACTAATTGATGAATGGACTAATGGTTTCAGCTGTACTTGTATAAACTGTTGGGTAGTTTAATATATAACAAAAGATTTGACAGACTCTTTATTGTTTAATCTAATTTATAAAGCCACTAAATAGTTTTTGAGAATTTTTGTCAACGTTGAAAGTGGCATGAAAAGAAAAAACGAAAAAATAAAGTACAAGTATTTTCACATTTGTAATTAAGTACAGATTTTAAGTAACCACCACTGACTAAAACCCCAGAGATGTTGTACCGCAGGGCTTAAAGTACTCAGATCCATGTGTGACTATTTTAGAAAAGAAAAAAAAAAGTAAAAAGTCCACATGGGAATTGTATTTGATGCGCTGGGTTTAACTAATGAAATGAGTTCTAGCCAATCAGATGCAAAGTAGGGCGGTTCTTTGCCGAAAAGCGAGTCTGCGTTGTGGTTGCCACAATAACACAGCAAAAAAAAGAAATGGATGCAAAGTTTATCGAACTTGGAGCATGTAGATACAGCTTTATTTGAGAAAGAAGTTAAAAAATATATGGCGCTGGGCATGAATAGAGGACAAGAGGAAAAGGGTGGAGATGGGAAGCCTTTCAGCACTCAAACTCCTTGCTAGTCATTAGATGCTAGTGTAATGGGAAAATTACATTCTGATTCATTATGATCTTCTGTTTTTGCCTCTTTTTATGGTTGATTCTCAGGTGTGTTTTGTGTGACTTTTGTTTTACGTACTCCCTGCACATTCTTTCTCTCCTTGTCAGTCAAGATAAACGGGATTTGTAACCTCGGGGTGAATGGTGTGCAGAGGGGAAGAAGCAAAGTGGCACCAGACTGTCTCCTGTGTTTAAATTGTCTATCAGAAATGCTGAGTCATGTTAACAAAGGGGTGCTTCTTACACTCTGGGATGTACTATATAAACCAGTTTTTCTTACACCTCGTTGAAGGCTTTTCCACATTGTGCTGCTGTGATGTGTGAAATTGTTATTCCGATACCTGCAGGGATAAATAAAATACAAAGACCAAACTTGGTTTCAGTTCTCAACTCTTATTTTTGTTTCACTCTCAAAAACACTCTGCTGTAACACTACAACAACACTAGTCCCAAGCTTTGGTCTGTGCACTCTGTCATACGAGTATGTTACCGGCAAGGAGGGCTCCCGCTACCGCTGTGACTGTGCCTTCACTGACCTGTTTGTGATTTTAAAAAAAAGATGTGTGTGCATGTTCATAGTGGAATTCGATTTGTTATTAAAGGAAAATTCTGGCCATTTTTTACGTTAATCTTAAACGCTATAAATATGCATGTACTTTCGAATGAAAAAACCCCGACCTGAATTGGCCCAGGCAACACGAAGTAGCTGCAGCTGCATGTACGATCTTCCACTCAGCTAAAACACCAGTTAATGGGGCAAGTTTTAAAAAGCCTTTGTGCCTCTTAACAGACACAAAATGCAATTAAAATATTTGTGCAATATGAACAGGGCCATTATGTGACAACAATATGCATTTTCAACTCAGACATGGTTTAACCTACCCTGTCTGTATCCTGCCTGTAGTTAGCTCGCCCTGTTAGCTGCTAGCTGCCGTTGGTGATAAGTGTGTTCAGCCAGGCTTCTGTGTGTATTTGTTGCTCATCCATTTTGTGTGTGATCGAGCTGGTGTTGGTGAGTAGGAGGCTTGGTAGTGTCAATTTCTGTGGTAGTTCTTTTAGCCGCGCTAGCAGGCCCGCCCGGCATCCTTGCTTCTCGGAGCGATCTGCACCGGAACATCAGCGCGAGACTTTAGCTAGCCTTCTCTAGTGCTACCACATACATCATTTGGCCCGTTTCCATGTAGTTATATAGTCACTGATATGGTCATAATAACTAGAGTGCTCAATTATCTTTTTTGAGAGGGAATAAACTTCAAGTTTTCATCGTAAAGGCGTAGTCACGTGATCAGCTCGACAGAGATGGCAGCTTAAGGTGTAGCTCCCGGCTTAATCTTGCCAAATAGTTGTTTTTTATGGTTCCAACTCTGATATTTTACCACTTTGTGCTTGATAGAGTCATTTGAAACAGAATGACAAGCAAGCACAAAACCCAATGTGTTGATACGGACGCCATTGCAGAGGCATTGATGGAGAGACAGAAGAGCTACTTCGAGCCATGCTTCTCTCAGAGCGATGAGAAGCTAACTGCTATCCATGCTAAGCTAGCATCCCTGACTGCGAGCCTCGGTGCTATCAGATACACTCTAAAAACTGCAGTGGAAAGTACTCAAGTACTCTCGACAGCTATGGCCACACTTTTCAAGAGCTGCAGGTGAAGCTAGCAAATATGGAGGATGGAAACCGAAGATGCAACATCCGCATATTTGGGCTAAAAGAGGGGCTGGAAGGCTCCAACACTATTCAGTATCTCTCGGCTGTCTGCATCAGTGGTTCCCGAAATTGGAAGATGTCCAGATCGACATTATGAGAGCTCACCGAATTGGCAGAGACAGCGCAAAGAAGAATACCACGGCTAATAGCATGTGATTTCTCGCATTTACACTTAGTGGCAACGTGATGAATGCCAGTGGGAGATTACGCACGGCTGCAGAAAGCCTGTTGATCACGTTGATACTTTACCAACATTAGCTTGCATTCATTTGGAAACCAGATAGCTGATGTTAGCAATGAAATGGTACCAAAATAACAAAAACGTAAAACAATTATTACCCTGAAAGGAACACTCACGGATGAAGTCGTACTTCTTGGAATAATAAGGCCACCGTAGGAGTTAAAACATGCTCGTAATGGGAGGGGCTAGAAAGTAATATTCAATTGGTTGTCATATATAATTTCACTGCTACATGGGAGAAATTCTTACAATGTAGCTTTAACCACTGTTTCCAAACTTAGAACACAGATGATAAGATCTGTGAATCATCCTTGTAATGCTGAATAACAGCAGAACAGCAATAATAAGTGCCTAGTCATAAAGATGGTATGATGAAGTAAAAACCATTTGGTGAGCAGGTGTCAACAGAGTTCTTAATAAAAAACTAAGTAAAATAGAGTGAGGGCTTCTCTGGGTGCCTGCTAGTCAACTTCCTGTTTTGTGATGTCTGACTTATCTAAAACAGATCACTCTTTGTCACATTCACTTTGCCAGTTTGTGATCAACTTGAAACTTATGGTCTTGCATAATGTAACACTCATAATACACATAATGTAATGTGAGGCTGCATACTTGCAGGGAACCTCCAGTTGATAACCAAAGTACCCACATTGAACATCAAGAAGTACTTCCTTTGCTCTGGTAAATGACACAATCTTTATTTACATCACTTGATAACACTAAACGTTCACATGGTTCCTGGAGTGTGTTTTAATGTGCTGTATTTCTCAAGACTAGTAGTAGAAAGGCATGTCATGAATGCAGAAGTTGGGCTGCAGGCTCCCAAAGGTGCAGTCAGACGTGGCCATAGCACAGCGGCCGCAGTGGCAGCTCAGAGCCACGGGGTAGGTGACGGTCGGGTCCACGCCGGGAGAACAGTCAGGGAGCTTAACCGTCTTGTAGTATAAGTCCTGGTACATGCACACATTCTGGTACACGTTGCTGTACGGTAGCTTAAAGACAGGGTCCTGGAAGAGAGCAAACGTAGTGGGAAGACAACATGCTGATATTCATTTCCTACTTTCTTGGTTTATTTTTAGGGGTCCAAGCCCGAGGATGCGTGCACAGCCGGTATTGCATAGCAATACGCGGTTCACACAGCTGTGTGAACCCTATTGTTTTCCTAGGGTTTTTCCATTATTCTTCCGCGCATAAAACCCCCGCTGCAACCTAAACCGTACATGGGGGCGACGCGCCATTTTCAGGACTGATCCAAAAGTCCGCAAAGACCTCAGACGCAAAAAGTCACCCACGTCCACCACTAGGTGGCGCTATAGCAGAAAAAACGCGTTTGGCCCTTTAACTCCCAAACCGTACATCGGAAATTTAAAAACCTTGTATCCACGCGATCCCTGGACCCTACTGAATCTCCTGATATAGGCCACGCCCATTTTCGCCTGGACTTTTATGCGTTACAAATCACGATTTATCAAAAAACAACTTTTTCGAACTCCTCCTAGACAATCAGCAATGGAAGCACGAAACTTGGCCCATAGCATCTCCAGACCAACCTGACAAAAATTTGCATGAAGATTTTTTATAGAATAACAATTGCGCATATTACGGGCAAACAAATTTGTGTAGCTAACTATGAAAAAACCAACTTTGCCATATCTCGGCCAAAATAAATGCTGTCAAAGCCAAACTTTAGAATATTCCTTGCCATGACCCTCTGAGGCTCTGAAACAAATGTCACGAACATTGGCCACTAGGGGGCGCCAAAAATACAAAAACCTGTATTTCCCGTGAACGTAGTTTGCCATATCTTGGCCAAAATAAATGCTGTCAAAGCCAAACTTTAGATTATTCTTTGCTATGAATCTCTAAGCTTATAAAAAGACTTCCGCGAACATTGGCCACTAGGGGGCGCAACAAATACAAAAAGTTTATATCTCATGAATCGCTCATCCAAATTTTACAAAATTTGATGGATACCATCTAGGGCCACTCCTGAGCTGGTCCTTAGAGCGGGGTGTTGACTGATACAAGTGGGCGTGGACTATGGGCCAACGTCTGGATTAACCACTTCCACTAAATGTGAATTACTTGAAATTAACAGGGTAGATGTAGGCGCCCTCTCCGCTGGTCGTGGGCGCCGACTTGCGCGGGGTGGCTTGGACCCCGTTGAAACTGCGTGCAGTTCTAGTTACTTTTTGTTTTTTTAAATTCAGGTTTTTCATTCTACATTCCTATTTAGTCAGGTGTTTTATTATTCATAAAATAAAATCACTTAATACTACCTCATATCTGTCTTATTCTCATATCTTTAGCTGTGTGTATATTTTGAATTGTTTAAATTTTTATTCTTAAGGGTTTATGTAAATAAATGATATACATTATATGTTTGAGGATATTAAAACCTTCAATAAGCTCATCAAAACAACCAAAACAGCAACATATTATGCAAATTAAAATGCATGTGCTGATTACTACTTGTGGTGTTTTTTTAACTACGACCCCCCACCCCCCTCCCTCCCACACTACTTTATACATTACATTACAGTTCATACTCATTTTATCTCTCTTCCTTCGAAGAAAAGTAAGTAAGTAAGTAAGTAAGGTTTATTTGTATAGCACCTTTCATAGATAAAAAATCACAAAGTGCTTCACAGTAAAATGTAATACAATACCAACAAATACAATGCATAAGACACTTTAAAAACAAATGGAAAACATAAAAACAAAAAAACATAAAAACCATAAAAAAAATTAAAAAAAACCCACGTCTAACTAAAAGCCTGTTTGAATAGCAGCGTCTTTAGTTGCTTTTTAAAGGAATCAACAGAATTCATACAACGTAGAAATGTAGGCAATGCATTCCACAGCCTAGGTGCCACTGCTTGGAACGAACGATCCCCTCTGGATTTAAAATGAGTGAGGGGAACAACTAACAGACTCTGACCCGATGACCTCAAACTACGGATCGGAGTATGAAGCTGTATCAACTCAGAGATGTAGTAAGGAACTTGGCCATGCAGAGCTCTAAAGGTTAAAACCAGAATTTTAAATTGAATTCTATACTGGACTGGTAAGCAGTGGAGTGCCGCTAAAACAGGTGTGATGTGGGCTCTTTTGTTAATGTGAGTTAAAAGCCTTGCAGCAGAGTTCTGAACAGCCTGGAGACGGTAAAGCTCCTTCTTGCTCAAACAGGTAAAAAGACTGTTACAGTAATCTAACCGAGAGGAGATAAAAGCATGAATGATCATCTCCAACTCACCATTTGACACCAGTGCTCTTAATTTGGATATATTCCTTAGTTGGAAGAAACAGTTTCTGACTAATTGTTTTGAGTGGTACTCTAAGGACATCGCTGAATCAAAAACAACACCTAAGCTCCTGAGCCTCGGCTGGATAGACGAGCCTAAGTCAGCAATGTGTTTTTTAATCAGAGGGATTTTACTCTCAGGGGCAATAATCAACGTTTCTGTTTTATCTGCGTTCAGAAGTAGGAAGTTGTCACATAACCACTGTTTAATACTAGTCAAGCAGTTAGTTAAGGAAGACAATTTATGTAACTCAGTTTCCTTGAACGAGCAGTAAAGTTGAATATCATCTGCATACAGATGGTACGATAAGTCACTGAAATGACTAATTATCTGTCCTAGAGGGAGTATATACAAAAGGAACAGGATGGGTCCTAAGACAGAACCCTGAGGTACCCCACATGACAACCCTGCAGTTTCAGACATGATCTGGTTTACATAAACACTAAAACTTCTACCAGAAAGGTAGGATGAAAACCATTTTAGAACTGATCCAGACATCCCAACCAAATCATGAAGTCTATTTATCATAATATTATGATCAACAGTATCGAAAGCAGATGAAAGGTCCAAGAGAACCAAAAAGGCTTAGATTATTACCAACCTATTGCATGTTATGTAACTTTACCAAATGTATTGTAGACTGTGTAGATGCAGGACAGTAATTGGCTGTTGGCTTCATGGTGTGCATCTCCCTGGAAAGGTATCTGTCTCTCCACAATGTGTGTATCTACTTCTGTGTCTGTAACTTATTTAGTTGTTTTCCATAATCTGAGTCAGTGGAAGCATGTGGATATTAAACAGAAGAGGCCCCAGAACGGAGCTTTCGGGAACTCCGCAGATCATATTTGTATACTCAGATGCTCAATTACCTATAGACACAAAGTAGTCCCTATTATTTAAGTAGGATTCAAACCAGTTTAGTACTGAGCAGCATCTAGACAGGTTTAAGCAGGTAGGAGGTTGGTCAGGGTGGGGGAAGGGTCAAACACAGGACTTTCACCCAAGAAAGCAGGGTTTGTGTCCCGCGTGTGTCCTTTACGGTTGCGTTATTGCTGCATGTCAGGGAAGCCTCTTTCTTCTTTAACCGGCCCGTTATTCCCACGTGTGATGGAACCGTAAGCCAACCCACAACCTTTTCCACACATAAAACTGAAGTTAGAGGGCGCTGAGAACATTGCAACAATGTTATCATGGTCTATTATGCTCAATAATAAAATCATTGATTGAAAATGATTTTCCTGACCTGACGTTTAGTAAGTAGTAGTTTTTTGGGCAAGGCTGTGGCTGACTGGATGACATCAAGATTGGATGTCAAATAATATCTATATATGTTATCTACATTGACTCTTAACTTAAAATATGGCTGGAATAGGTAAAAATGTATCCAAAACGCTTTGAAATGGTGACTTATTATTGTGTAATGTAAGAAGGACTTTATTTTCTGAGTGGGCAAAGCAGAGAAAGGGGAGGTAACATTGCCCCTTCTGACCTCATAAGGGGACAATTTCAGATCGGCCCATCTAAGCTTTCATTTTCTCAAAGGCAGAGCAGGATACCCAGGGCATAGTTTACACCTATTGCCATTTCTAGCCACTGAGGGACCATAGGGGAACTCATATTAGTTTTAAAAAACCTCATAAAGTGACATTTTCATGTCATGGGACCTTTAACAAAAATGGCCATGTCTGCCTTTGATAACTCACTGCGTTAAAGCAAGGCATGGCAGCTATCTGCACATCTCAAACACAGAGGCAATTCAAAGTGTTTTTAAACAATAAAGGAGAATTAAATAATTGAAGATAGAATTATCATTTTTAAATTAGGTTAAATATCATGCCGGTATGTCAGGATGCTTTCTATTGCTCATCTGTAACAAATAATAACTTGGCAGGGGACTTTGGCTGTCTTAGGTCTCCTTAACGTTGAACACTAACAAGATAATTTTTCCACGGGCATGTGTCGACAAAGTCCGTGATGGGCATGTTTTGACAAAGTCCTCAAAAATCAACAAAGTGAGAAGTCATGGAAGACATGTTCCACATTCCTGTTTAGTCACATGTTTGTAATTCATTGTATCACTTAATACTATTTCATATCTGTATGAATTGTATAAATTGGTCTTTAATATGTAAATAAATGATATGTTCAAGAATATTTAAACCTTCAATAAGCTCATCAAAACAATCAAAACAGCAACATATTAAACAGACAACATGCATGTGCTGATTACTACTTGTGGCGTTTTTCAGCTATAACCCCCCCGCCCTCCCCTCCCTCCCCTCCCCTCTCTCTTGCAATCCTTTATGTTCACACTCATGTCATGTCTCTTCATTCAAAGAGGAGGCGGAGATTATTACCAACCTCCTGCATGTTATGTAACTTTACCATATTTATTGAAGACTGTTTGGATGCAGAGGACAAAACATCAGACATTGGTGTAGGGAACTCGTTCCGTGTCTTGCAGCTGTCAAAGGTAAATTTTGGGACATTTTATTATAATTATTGTTTAAAAAAGTAATGTAAATAGTCATGGAAATGATTATGCAACATTTAACACTTATGGATATGATTTCTGTAACAAAGACTATGTTTCTTAAATGTAGTTTAAGAAACTGGGTAAAAAAGATACAAGCTTGATAAATCAAGTACAATTAGTTAAAAGAAAAATGAGAGAAGGAGATAGATTATGCACAATTAATGGGGAATTGAAGAAAACCTAGAACTACTGTGTAGACATTTCAGAAATGTAGTCCATGTATTCAAAAACATGCTTACAAAGGCCATTTCTTACAAATGCATGTATGTATGTGTGTATGTATGTATGTATGTATGTATGTATGTATATATGTATGGATGCATGTATGTATGTATGTATGTATGTATATATATATATATATATATATATATATATATATATATATATATATATATATATATATATATATATATATATATATATATATATATGTATGTATGTATGTATGTATGTATGTATGTATGTATATATATATATATATATATATATATATATATATATATATATATATATATATATATATATATATATATATGTGTATGTATGTATGTTTGTTCTGAAACATTATTCATTCACGGAAAGATATTTGGGAAATAATGATAATGATAAAAATGAGCTTAGATATGTAAAATAATTGTATAATTGAGTATCGTGAAAATACGATGACTGAGGTTATGTTAGTTAAGGTTAAGTTTCTTGCTCAGGGACACATTAGTTGATGTATCAGAGTGGGAATTGAACCACACCAAAGGCATGTGTCATATCTACTACACCATCACCACCTACCAATTTTCAGAAAACACCATATTTATCTTGTACTGCACATGCTGAGTATGAGGGCGTGCCCTGACAGTACCTAGGTAAGGACTACTAGCCAGTCAGAAGCAGAGTATCAGGGTGTGCTAAGCTAGCAGCTTGTTAAGCATTATATGGTGTGTTACAAAGTGATGCACGTTTGTGGACAGTGTTTTCTGTTGGAGATGTCCCTTTGGGGGGGGACTTTGGGCTTTTTCACTTAAACTTGCACTTTGTAAAACTTAATAATACGCACAAAAAAGATACATAGCACAATAAAGGAAATTGGAGAAGCCAAAAAGCATGATATGAGCACTTTAACGTTAAACATTATGTTAAATTACTGAAACACGGACAATGTTCTCTGACTGCAGTAAAGACGTTGAAAATTTCTATCACCAGAACTTGTTGTGCTATCTGAAAATGAAAGATTTGATTAGATATTAACTACAATGGCCCTGAAGTGCAAACCAGGACAGCAAATCAACACAACTCCCCGTCTTGCTGTGAGATGTGCTGTTGTGGTTTACACTTTAGAGCCACCGTAATAAGCAGATAATGAATCAAAAATTGAGGAAAGTCAATAGAAAATGAAAGCAATTGATTTCTTTTGTGGGTATCCTACATATGAATTCTGTATTTGTTTGAACTTGCTCCTCACAGCTTCAGTGATGTCACTGAGCAATGCTAGGTAGATATTAAACAGCATGTTTCATGCCTCATTTTATAACCTGATCTCCTCAACAGGTTTCACTCTGAAGAATGGAAGATCTCTACATTAACAAGACATCATACCATGATGATGATGATTACTATGATTTCATCTTCTGTACCCGTTATATACAAACAATAGTCATCATATATTGGGTGACATGCGTAATCATTTGTATCGGACTTCCTTTGACCCTCGTGGCCATCCATGCTCTTTATTCTCTGGTACGTACATTATGACTGAGATCTATTTGTGTTAAGTGTCTGTATGGATCTTGATCTGAGTTGGGGGCCACATGTCAGAGGGCTGGGGTGAAGTATTTTAATGACCTATACATTTACAGGAATAATCAACTGCTTAGTTAAAATGTACATGAAGCTGATTGGACCCTGCAGACATATTTGGGAAGAATACGTTTAAAATTGCTTTCTTTAACTGTAACCAATGTTTTCCTGCAGGTGGGAAAGGATAATGTCGCTCCGATCTACGTCATCAACCTTCTCATTTCTGACCTCATTCAATTCTGCTGCATGATCAGTTTTGTGTCAAGACGTAGTGACCAGAACGCAGACCCAATAGGCAGTCGCATTTATGGCTGTACTCTGCTGGCCAGTGTTGGCTTCATGGTGTGCATCGCCCTGGAAAGGTATCTGTCTCTCCACAATGTGTGTAGCTTCTTCTGTGTCTGACCATTGTATTACTATATGATTCTGAAGCTGTGTCTTACATCTTGTGTTACAGGTATTTGCTCATTGCCTGGCCACTGTACCGCTTCAGACGAAACATCAAGATCTCCGTGGTGGTCTGCGTCCTGGTCTGGGTTGTTCCTGTTGTCTATTTCTTCTGTTCTTTTGTTTGGCGTCGTCAAGCGTTTTTATTACCTTTGTACATATTTTCCCTCCTTCCCCTCCCACTGCTCATATTCTTCCTGGTTGGGACCCTCAAAGCCCTGTGTGCTTCCATCTCAGTTCCTGCTGATAGAAAACGACGAATTGTGGCAATTTTGGTCATGGTGCTGGTTATTTACCTGCTGCTGTTCCTGCCCATAATCATCACACTTAGGAAAATACAGAATATAGAAAAACATTACACAACCCTAGATGCCCTGTCTAATGTGTTAGCTAAGTTGAGTCCTCTTGCAGACTTATTTCTGTATGTGTTCATGAGGAAAGGGGCCGTAGACAAGGTTTTGGCCTCTGTGTGTTGTTGCAGAATGGACAGCAATGATGTCAGCAGTTCAACAGTATGAATGATGACAACATGTCCACAGTCAGCTTCATGTAGGCAGAGAAAGAGGGAGGGAGAGAGAAAAGGGAGAAACAGAAGAAGACATGTAGGTAAAAGATAGAGACAACACAGATTCTGTCTTCTACTGATTTGGTGTCCAATAAGACACCTAACTGTTGATGTAAGCCATCTTTTGTAGGAGTTGGGTCTGCACCAATCACTCTTCTCTTTGCATCTTTGGATCTATCACCCCCTCTGACACACCTGTGTCAGGTTATAGATGCATATGTTTTTGTCTTTTTGAAGCACTTTGTGCACCCAAAAAGTGTTATATAAATGGAATCAACTTGCAACATGTGTTCTGGTCTTTCATTTTTAAGCGCTACATTAAAATGTTTGGCTTGATGTTTTTGTCATTCAGTGTGCCTTTGTGCTGCTTTTCAGGACATGTCTAACAGTAGATTTACTGTTAGCCAGTGTTATTCGGATGCGCACCAAGTTGTAGGCACACTGTCAAAAGGTCTTGCAAGATTTTCTAGTTGCTTTATGTTCTTTGAACTGTATCTGCATTGCTTTTTTGATACAATTGTAACAGGTGTACACATTCTACTACTGATTGTTTCCAGGTGCAGCCTTTTTAGTCAGACACTGGATAATTAAAGCAAAACTGCATCATAGAGCTGCTGGTGAAATAATGTGAAATATACATGGATTGTATTTAGTTTTATTGTAATAGACCAAAACATCTATCTTAAATGTTACTGTGCGTTAATCTCTACTATATATACAGTATATATATATATATATATATATATATACACAGTATATATACAGTTTATTACAGAAAACCTCTGTCAATTCACCTGTTTTAAAACCCCAATAACAAAGTTAATCCTGCACACCACTGTTACCCAAAAGCATACAAATCATGTATTCATAGATGACTCAGATCTTCCATGTCTGGTGTAATGTAACGCTCATTAGAGTGACGCTGCATATAGCAGAAAACTTCAGGTTGAAAACCAAAGCACCCACATTAAACATCAAGAAGTGTTCAATGAGGTTATTGGTTCTTTGCACATAATAACATACTTCCTTTGCTCTGGTAAATGACACAATCTTTATTTACATGACTTTATGTTCAACGTTCACACGGTTCCTGGAGTGTGTTTTAATGTGCTTTATTTCTCAAGACTAGTAGTAGAAAGGCATGTCATGAATGCAGAAGTTGGGCTGCAGGCTCCCAAAGGTGCAGTCAGACGTGGCCATAGCACAGCGGCCGCAGTGGCAGCTCAGAGCCACGGGGTAGGTGACGGTCGGGTCCACGCCGGGAGAACAGTCAGGGAGCTTAACCGTCTTGTAGTATAAGTCCTGGTACATGCACACATTCTGGTACACGTTGCTGTACGGTAGCTTAAAGACAGGGTCCTGGAAGAGAGCAAACGTAGTGGGAAGTCATGGAAGACAACATGCTGATATTCATTTTATTTTCTTGGTTTATTTTTGCTTTTTTAATTTCAGGTTTGATTGTTTTCATTCCACATTCCTATTTAGTCGCATGTTAAGTCACATTTTTCTTCTTAAAGGTTTATGTAAGTAAATGATATACATTACATGTTCGAGGATATTTAAACCTTCAATAAGATCATCAAAACAGCAACATATTAAGCAGACTTAACATGTATGTGCTGATTACTACTTGTGATGTTTTCCAACTATGACCCCCCCCAACACTACTTTATACATTTCATTACAGTTCATACTCATTTCCTCTCTCTTCGGCGGAGATTATTACCAACCTCCTGCATGTTATGTAACTTTACCATATTTATTGAAGACTTTTTGGATGCAGAGGACAAAACATCAGACATTGGTGTAGGGAACTCGTTCTGTGTTTTTCAGCTGTCAAAGGTACATTTTGGGACATTTTATTATATAGATTGTTCTTATTAGGTTGCTAGTCTAGTTAATGTCTATCATTATTATACTTGGTGACCGGTTGTGATGAGACAGTAGAAAGATAAAGAATTTAAGGATGGGCAGATCAAGTAAGACACAATGATCACAGTGAGACGCCTTTAACTGTTAACACACCCAAAAACACACACACCTCCAAAAGCCTGAAAGTCTTTGATATCTAAGATTTATTATTTGGTGCCCCCCAGTGTTAGAATAAAAAAAGGCCCTGCTACCAGAGCCCTGACAAATAGTTGACTAAACTGCAAGCTAATATAGTGGGATACAGAATATGAATAAATAAATAACAAAAAATAATATTTATTTTATTTGATAACTGTACTGATCTAATTCAGCAGGCTAAACCAATCCTAGTTTGTCATGTGAAGCACTTTGTGACGTTGTCTGTAAAAGGTGCTATATTAAATAAACATTATTATTACTATAATAATAAACAGCTATTTTTTTTCTAGCACCCTGTAGTGAGGCAGCTTCTGGAAAATAAAGTGTTTTAGGAAGTTCCCTGTTATGCGAGGTAAAATGTTTTATTATTTACATACTATTACTACTTGTCTTCATAGAGTGAGAGAGAGAGATTGTATGAGATCCTCTGAAAGTCATCAGCCAGCGTATCTTCTGTTGGAGAGAGGTGCAGTTGGTCCTGGAGTGGCAAGCCAACACCTGAGTAGGAGGGCGATATTTAAAATGAAAGGAGAGAAGGTTGAGTTACTGAAGTCCAGCAAAGAGTGGTAGGACAAACCTTTTTTTTACCTTTACACATCCAGTCGTTAATTTGTTCAATGCACTTAGTCAGTTTTTGTATTGGACTATAGTCCCCTGGCGATAAGGTTATGTGAATTTGTGTTTGTCGTCCGCATAACTATGGTAACTTATTTTGTTGTTTTCCATTATCTGAGCCAGGGGAAGCATGTGAATATTAAACAGAAAAGGCCCCAGAAAGGAGCCTTGGGGAACTCCGCACATCATATTTGTACGCTCAGATGCTTAATTACCTATTGACACAAAGTCATCCCTATTATTTAAGTATGATTCAAACCAGTTTAGTACTGAGCCACAAAAGCCAACCCAGTTTTCCAATTGGTCTAGTAATATGTCATGGTCAACCGTGTCAAATGCAGCACTGAGATCAAGTAATACTAAGACTGAAATTTTTAGTTTAAGTACATAACATAAAAGACTTTAACAAGAGCCGTCTCAGTGCTGTGGTGTGGTTGGAAACCCGACTGAAAAGCATCAAAACTGTTGTTTAGTGAAGAAAAAGTTCAGTTGTTGAAAAACCTAATTTTACTTATAAATGGAAGGTTTGATATCGGCCTATAGTTGCTCATTAGTGATGTTTCTAGATTGTTCTTTTTTAAGAGTAGCTTGATTACTGCAGTTTCCAGGGCCTGTAGAAAGATTCCTGAAAGAAGAGACATGTTAACATGTTGATCAGGGAGGCTCCAACATCAGGGTAGCAACTGTAGCCGTGGTCCCACTACACGTCCTGTGATGCCGTGTTCATCCTGCTACGTCCTGCTGTACCCTGCTACGTCCTGCTGTGCCTTGTAATGCCGCACAATTCCCTGCTAAGCCATGAACTACTACAAAGAACTACTACAAACTGTTATCTTTTCTGTGGCTGTTATTGCCACTTTTCATTCTAACCCCAACCGGTCGTCAGACACCGCCCACCAAGAGCCTGGGTCTGTCCGAGGTTTCTTCCTAAAAGGGAGTTTTTCCTCGCCACTGTCGCACTGTTGCTTGCTCTGGAGGGAACTACTAGAACTGTTGGGTCCTTGTAAATTCTGGAGTGTAGTCTAGACCTACTCTATCTGTAAAGTGTCTTGAGATAACTCTTGTTATGAATTGATACTATAAATAAAATTGAAATTGAAAATTAACACAATTATACAACAATTCAAAACATTTTTGAAAACACCCGTTGGTAGAATATCAAGGCAACAGGAGGAGATTTTCAGATGTTGTATAATGTCCTCCAGGATTTTATGGTTGATCGAATGAAATTCTGCCATATTGGAACTAGTTTTGCTTGAACACTGTGACAACACATATCCTGTACTTGATATGGAGGCACTGACTGTTTGTCTAATCTTCTGAATTTTGTCTTTGAAGAAGGAGGCAAAGTCATTGCAGGCCTTGGTAGATAAAAGTTCAGATGCTACTGGTACTGGAGGGTTTGTTAACCTATCGACAGTAGCAAACAAAGCACGTGAATTATTATTGTTTCTAGAGATAATATCAGAGAAGAAGGACCGCCTTGCATTCCTCAGTTCCAAATTATAAATGCAAAGTCTCTCTTTATAGGTGTTATAATGGACAAGGAGATTTGTTTTTCGCCACCTTCGTTCTGTTCTCACCAGTGGGACATTTCTCCATGGAGACCTTTTTACCAGAGACAACTTTGATCTTAGTGGGAGCAATGGCATCAATAACATTTGTAATTTTACAGTTGAAATGATCTACAAGCTCAGTGACTGAGAGTCCAGGGGGGGTGGGTGTGGAGGAGAAAAGCTGAATAAATGTTTCACTGGTGTTTTCAGTGATATACCGTTTTCTGATTATCTTTGTTTAGACACTTTTGGGCACAGAGATAGAGCCGTTAAAGAAAACACAGGAATGATCAGACAGAGCAACATCAGTCACCACAACCTTGGAAATGTTCAGACCCTTGGAGACAATCAAGTCCAGAGTGTGCCCCTTATTGTGCGTGGGCTCTGTCACATGCTGAGTCAGTCCATAGTTCTCAAAAACACAACACAGTTCTTTGGTCCCCCTGTCCTGGGGGTTGTCAACATGAATGTTAAAATCACCCGCAATGATTACACAATCAAAGTTAATGCAGATTATAGACAGCAGTTCAGTGAAGTCATCAATAAAGGTTCCACAATATTTAGGTGGCCTGTAGATATTTAGAAATATAGCTTGAGGGGACGACCTTAAATGAAGAGCCACATATTCAAAAGAAGCAAAATTTCCATAACATATTTGCGTACAGTGGAATGAGTCATTAAACAAAATGGCGACTCCACCTCCTTTCTTATTCACTCTATTCTCGCTCATAAAACTGAAGTTAGGGGGAGCTGACTTGATGAGAACAGCAGCGCTGTTATTATGGTTTATTACGTTTAGTAAAGCTAGTGTTAGTGTGTTTTCATTTTTTGGGACAGGCTGTGGCTGACGAGGAATGGATGCTAAATTTGCTAAGTTTGCAGTTAAGTGCTTATTCGCCATCCTTTTTCTAATACATATCGCAACATAAATTGAGGAAGAATTGACAACACAGGGCCCGGGCTTGTCTTGGAAAAAGTCATGAGTGTCACTAGGCCTGCAGCCTGGGCCCGGCACATATCAGTTAATGCTTGCTGGATTTGGCACATAAGCGTCCTTATCAGTCTGGGGGGAAGGAGTTTGCTGACATCCTGGCAGAGGTGCCTGGCGTTTGACTTTCGTTGTTTACTTTTTTGGGTTGAGCAGTGGGGGGAGGAAGGGGTGTAAATTTGATTCCCAACATGGGGGTAGGGGAAGGAGGGGAAAGGGTGAGTGGAGACAGCGGTGGCTCCTCAAAGGGTTCGGGGTTGGTAAGGGGGTTTGAGGGGTGCTGGATGGGTAAAAAGGGTAGTTGAGGTTTCGTTTCTCTGCTCTGTGGTCTCCCATGGTCAAATATGTGCACAGGTGGGGGCTGTAGTGGATCACTGCTGCACCTTGTTGTGTCTTCCTCTTATTTAGATTGGTCTTGTCTTGTGTCCTTGACGGGGGAAGCAGATGTGTAGCGCAGAGAGTAAAGTAGGTTAGAGGTGAACAGCTTTACTCCTGGCTTGTTAAGGAAAAGTCCATCTGCTTTAAAAAGGTGTCTGCGCTCCCAGAAAATGTTAAAATTGTCAATGAACTGTAGAGAATGGACGATACATTCAGTTGAAAGCCATTTGTTTAGTGCCAACAGTCGGCTGAATCTCTCAGCTCCTCTTCTCACTGGCGGTATAGGGCCACTGATAAACACATCTACGTTTAAGGAGCTAACTTGGTTTAGCAGTTCCATAAAGTCGCTTTACAACATCATATGACCCTATATGCAGTATAATGTTCTTCACAGTTGGGTGTTCTGCCATGATATCTGGGATTCTTTGGGCCAAGTCAGACACCGTGTCTTTGGGAAAACAGAGTATTTTGTTGTTTTTACTGTTTTTTAAATCTTTTACAGAAGAGTCACCCACAATCAGGGTTTGAGGCCCAGTTGTTAGCTATTTATTACTTTTTGAATTGCTCTCAGTCCTTACCCTGCTGTGTGGCGATGAGACGCAATCCTGGTCATCAGATGGTTTTGTAGAGTTTGTAGTTGTCATCCACGGAGAAAGGAGGCATCTTGCTGCTAATTAGCTTTAGCTACAGTCACTGTAAGACAGGCTTGAGTTATTGGTAGGCCACGCTCAGGCAGAAAAATGTTAAAAGATGGCAATAGCCTACTATGTCTACAAAAATGTATAGTCCAATGATTTATAGGTATCCAAGAGCCGCTGCTCACAGTTTCTCTCAGAGGAAAAGCAAGATCCATCCATCCATCTTCATCCGCTTATCCGGTATCGGGTCACGGGGGCAGCAGCTCCAGTAGGGGACCCCACACTTCCCTTTCCCGAGCCACATCAACCAGCTCCGACTGGGGGATCCCGAGGCATTCCCAGGCCAGGTTGGAGATATAATCTCTCCACCTAGTCCTGGGTCTTCCCCGAGGCCTCCTCCCAGCTGGACGTGCCTGGAACACCTCCCTAGGGAGGCGCACAGGAGGCATCCTCACCAGATGCCCGAACCACCTCAACTGGCTCCTTTCGACGTGAAGGAGCAGCGGCTCTACTCCAAGCTCCTCTTGGATGACTGAGCTTCTCACCCTATCTCTAAGGGAGACGCCAGCCAACCTCCTGAGGAAACTCATTTCGGCCGCTTGTACCCTGGATCTTGTTCTTTCGGTCATGACCCAGCCTCCATGACCATAGGTGAGGGTAGGAACGAAAATTGCCCGGTAGATCGAAAGCTTTGCCTTCTGGCTCAGCTCTCTTTTCGTCACAACGGTGCGATAAACTGAATGTAATACCGCACCAGCTGCTCCGATTCTCCGACCAATCTCACGCTCCATGGTCCCCTCACTCGCGAACAAGACCCCAAGGTACTTAAACTCCTTCACTTGGGGTAAGGACTCACTCCCTACCCGAAGAAAGCACTCCATCGGTTTCCTGCTGAGAACCATGGCCTCAGATTTAGAGGTGCTGATCCTCATCCCAGCTGCTTCACACTCAGCAGGGAACTGATCCAGTGAGTGCTGGAGGCCACAGGCCATCAGGACCATATCATCTGCATAAAGCAGTGACGAGATCCCGAGCCCACCAAACTGCAACCCCTCCCCGCCCCGACTACGCCTCAATATCCTGTCCATAAATATTACAAACAGGATTGGTGACAAAGCGCAGCCCTGGCGGAGGCCAACCCTCACCTGGAACGAGTCCGACTTACTGCCGAGAACCCGGACACAGCTCTCGCTTTGGTCATACAGAGATTGGATGGCCCTGAGAAGGGACCTCCTCACCCCATACTCCCGCAGCACCTCCCACAAATTCTCTCGGGGGACCCGGTCATACGCCTTCTCCAGAGCCACAAAACACATGTAGACTGGTTGGGCATACTCCCAGGTTTTTCCACGGCCAGGACGGAATCCACATTGTTCCTCTTCAATCCGAGGTTCGACTATCGGCCGAACCCTCCTTTCCAGCACCTTGGAGTAGACTTTACCAGGGAGGCTGAGAAGTGTGATACCCCTGTAATTGGCACACACCCTCTGGTCCCCCTTTTTGAATAGGGGAACCACCACCCCGGTCTGCCACTCCTTAGGCACCGTCCCAGACTTCCACGCAATGTTGAAGAGGCGTGTCAACCAAGACATCCCCGCCACACCCAGAGCTTTCAGCATTTCTGGACGGATCTCATCAATCCCTGGGGCTTTGCCACTGTGGAGTTGTTTGACTACCTCAGTGACTTCCACCAGGGAAATTGACGACAATCCCCCATCATCCTCCAGCTCTGCCTCTACCACAGAGGGCGTGTCAGCTGGATTTAGGAGTTCCTCAAAGTGCTCCTTCCACCGCTCTATTACCTCCCCAGTTGAGGTCAACAACGTCCCATCCTTACTGTATACAGCTTGGATGATTCCTCGCTTCCCCCTCCTAAGGTGGCGAATGGTTTTCCAGAAGCACCTTGGTGCCGACCGAAAGTCCTTCTCCATGTCTTCTCCAAACTTCTCCCACACCCGCTGCTTTGCCTCTGTCACGGCAGAGGCTGCAGCCCTTCGGGCCCGTCGGTACCTTGCAACTGCCTCCGGAGTCCTCCGGGATAACATATCCCGGAAAGACTCCTTCAGTCGGACGGCTTCCCTGACCACTGGTGTCCACCAGGGTGTTCGTGGGTTACCGCCCCTTGAGGCACCTAAGACCCTATGACCACAGCTCGCCGCCACAGCTTCAGCAATGGAAACTTTGAACATTGTCCACTCAGGTTCAATGCCCCCAGCCTCCACAGGGGTGCCCGAAAAGCTCTGCCGGAGGTGTGAGTTGAAAGTCCGTCGGACAGGGGCTTCCTCCAGACGTTCCCAATTCACCCGCACTACCCGTTTGGGTTTACCAGGTCTGTCCAGAGTCTTCCCCCACCCCCTGACCCAACTCACCACCAGATGGTGATCAGTTGACAGCTCTGCCCCTCTCTTCACCCGAGTGTCCAAAACATACGGCCTCAGATCAGATGAAACGATTATAAAATCGATCATTGACCTTTGGCCTAGGGTGCTCTGGTACCACCTACACTTATGAGCATCCCTATGTTCGAACATGGTGTTTGTGATGGACAATCTATGACTAGCACAGAAGTCCAACAACAGACAACCACTCTGGTTTAGATCAGGGAGGCCGTTCCTCCCAATCACGCCTCTCCAAGTATCTCCATCATCACCCACGTGTGCGTTGAAGTCCCCCAGCAGAACTATGGAGTCCCCTACTGGATGCAATTGTAACAGGTGTACACATTTTACTACTGATTGTTTCCAGGTGCAGCCTTTTTAGTCAAACACTGGATAATTAAAGCAAAACTGCATAATAAAACTGCTGTTGAAATAATGTGAAATATACATGGATTTTATTTAGTTTTATTGTAATAGACCAAAACACCTAGAGTATCTTAAATGTAACTTCTAAAATTATAAGTTTTTAACAGAAAACCTCTGTCAATTCACTTGTTTTTAAACCCCAATAACAAAGTTAATCCTGCACACCACTGTTTCCCAAAATCATTTTCATACAAATAATGTGTTCATAGATGACTCAGATCTTACATGTCTGGTGTGATGTAACGCTCATTAGAGTGATGCTGCAAACTTGCTGGAAACAGGCAGGAAATGTCTGTTTCATAACCAAAGTAGTTCTTTGCACATAATAACATACTTCCTTTGCTCTGGTAAATGACACAATCTTTATTTACATGACTTGATGCTCAACGGTCACACGGTTCCTGGAGTGTGTTTTAATGTGCTTTATTTCTCAAGTCTAGTAGTAGAAAGGCATGTCATGAATGCAGAAGTTGGGCTGCAGGCTCCCAAAGGTGCAGTCAGACGTGGAGCTTAACCGTCTTGTAGTATAAGTCCTGGTACATGCACACATTCTGGTAATGCTACTCATATCTGTCTTATTCTCATATCTTATTTTATTTTAGCTATGATTATATTTTGAATTGTTTATGTAAATATATTATGCACATTATATATTCGAGGATATTTAAACTCTCAATAAGCTCAATTAAACAATCAAAACAGTAAAATATTTAACAGACTTAACATACAGTATGCAGCAATTATTTCTTGTGCTGTTTTTCAACTAGACCCCCTCCCCCATCCCCACCACACCCTCTCGCAATACTTTATGTTCACACTCACTTCATCTCTCTTCCTTCAAAGAAGAGGCGGAGATTATTACCAACTTCCTGCATGTTAAGTAACTTTACCATATTTATTGTAGACTGTTTGGATGCAGAGGACAAAACATCAGACATTGGTGTAGGGAACTCGTTCCGTGTCTTGCAGCTGTCAAAGGTAAATTTTATAGATTACAAATTAGCTGCAGGAAAAATAAGAGAAGAAAAATGATATAGAGCATGCACAATTAATGGGAAATTAAACAACAACAAGTAGAACTACTCTGTAGACATTTCAGAAATGTAGTCCATGTACTGAAAATCAAAATGTGTGTATGTCAGTGTGTGTGTGTGTGTGTGTGTGTGTGTTCTGAAACATCATTAGTCCACAGAAAGATATTTGGGAAATTTTGATAATGCCAATAATAATGAGCTTAGATATGTAAAGATGTAAAATAGTTTTGTGTGTCGTGACAATATGATGACTGAGGTTATGTTATGTAACGACAGACAGGTTACAGCCATTTACTGATTCAGTTAGAGATGTTTAATGAAATAAGGAAATTAATCTTTACACAACAGATAATGCAGATGGTTTATTGGAGGGAATGACATGCAACCAACTGAGCAATCTGGGTGCCCGAAACTGTAGTATTTGATTAAATATCATAAGCAGACAGGGTAATGAATATTAAGGAAGTTTAATACTGAAAGCAATAAGATTAATTTTTTTAATCATTTTATTTGTGAGTATTCTATATATGTATGCTGAACATGTTTTACATCTCATTTCATAACCTGATCTCCTAAACAGGTTTCACTCTGAAGAATGGCAGATTTCAACATTAACGCCACATCACTGGACATGAGCCATGATTACAACAGCACCTTCAACAACTTTGAATATAGAACATTTTATTTCATCACGTATGTTATGACATGCGTAATCATTTGTATCGGACTTCCTTTGACCTTCGTGGCCATCTATGCTCTTTATTCTCTGGTACGTACATTATAACTGTATAATAACATAATTACTGCTTAGTAAAAATGTAAATTAAGCTGATTGGACCCTGCAGACATATTTGGGAAGAGGAGTTCAGAACATGTCTTCTTTTCTTGTTTTCCTGCAGGTGGGAAAGGATCACGTTGCTCCGATCTACGTCATCAACCTTCTCATTTCTAACCTCATTCAGTTCTGCTGCATGATCGTTTTTGTGGCAAACCCTCCATTCTCGATTACACCTTACTATATTTACTACTCTAGTCTGTTGGCCAGTGTTTACTTCATGGTGTGCATCGCCCTGGAAAGGTATCTGTCTCTCCACAATGTGTGTAATAATAATAATAAATTGTATTTACAGTGGTGTGAAAAAGTGTTTGCCCCCTTCCTCATTTCCTGTTCCTTTGCATGTTTGTCACACTTAAGTGTTTCGGAACATCAAACCAATTTAAACAATAGTCAAGGACAACACAAGTAAACACAAAATGCAATTTGTAAATGAAGGTGTTTATTATTAAAGGTGAAAAAAAATCCAAACCATCATGGCCCTGTGTGAAAAAGTGATTGCCCCCTAAACCTAATAACTGGTTGGGCCACCCTCAGCAGCAACAACTGCAACCAAGCGTTTGCGACAATGTGCAATGAGGCTTTTACAGCGTCCTGGAGGAATTTTGGCCCACTCATCTTTGCAGAATTGTCCTAATTCAGTTACATTAGAGGGTTTTCGAGCATGAACGGCCTTTTTAAGGTCATACCACAACATCTCAATAGGATTCAGGTCAGGACTTTGGCTAGGCCACTCCAAAGTCTTCATTTTGTTTTTCTTCAGCCATTCGGTGGTGGACTTGCTGGTGTGTTTAGGATCATTGTCCTGCTGCAGGACCCAAGTTCGTTTCAGCTTGAGTACACGAACAGATGGTTGGACATTCTCCTTCAGGATCTCTTGGTAGACAGCAGAATTCATAGTTCCTTTTATTACGGCAAGTCTTCCAGGTCCTGAAGCAGCAAAACAGCCCCAGACCATCACACTACCACCACCATATTTTACTGTTGGTATAATGTTCTTTTTATGAAATGCAGTGTTCCTTCTACGCCAGATATACTTGGACACACACTTTCCAAAGAGTTCCACTTTTGTCTCATCGGTCCACAGAATGTTGTCCCAAAAGTCTTGGGGATCATCAAGATATGTTGTGGAGAAATTGAGATGAGCTTTGATGTTCTTTTTGCTCAGCAGTGGTTTTCTCCTTGGAACTCTGCCATGCAGGCCATTTTTGCCCAGTCTTTTCCTGATGGTGGAGGCATGAACGCTGACCTTAACTGAGGCAAGTGAGGCCTGCAGTTCTTTGGACGTTGTTGTGGGGTCTTTTGTGACCTCTTGGATGAGTCGTCGCTGCGCTCTTGGGGTAATTTTGGGCGGCCGGCCACTCCTGGGAAGGTTCACCACTGTTCCATGTCTTCGCCATTTGTGGATAATGGCTCTCACTGTGGTTCGCTGGATTCCCAAAGCTTTGGAAATGGCTTTATAACCCTTTCCAGACTGATAGATCTCAATTACTTTCTTTCTCAATTGTTCCTGAATTTCTTTGGGTCTCGGCATGATGTGTAGCTTTTAAGGATCTTCTGGTGGACCTTACTGTGTCAAGCAGCTCCTATTTAAGTGATGCCTTGATTGTGAACAGGTGTGGCAATAATCAGGCCTGGGTGTGGCTAGAGAAATTGAACTCAGGTGTGGACAACCACAGTTATAGTATGTTTTAACAAGGGGGGCAATCACTTTTTCACACAGGGCCATGATGGTTTGGATTTTTTTTCACCTTTAATAATAAACACCTTCATTTACAAATTGCATTTTGTGTTTACTTGTGTTGTCCTTGACTATTGTTTAAATTGGTTTGATGTTCCGAAACACTTAAGTGTGACAAACATGCAAAGGAACAGGAAATGAGGAAGGGGGCAAACACTTTTTCACACCACTGTATATAGCGCTTTTCATGGTACTCAGAGACACTTTACAGTAAAAACCAGCACATATATCACATTAAACAGATAAGCAATAGAACCAACACATAAAACAAGCATATTAAAGCAAATAAAAACAGTAAAACCAGTAGCTGTCAGGTGAGAAATGTAAGACAATTATGTGGAACGCTACTCTGAGCTACTTCTGTGTCTGACCATTGTATTACTATATGATTCTGAAGCTGTGTCTTACATCTTGTATTACAGGTATTTGCTCATCGTCTGGCCACTGTGGTACCGCTTCAGACGGACCATCAAGAAATCTGTGGTGGTCTGTGTCCTGGTCTGGGTTGTTTCTATGTCTTCTATCTTTTTTTTCTTTTCTGTATTTTGGCATTTTCACGTCCTATTTTTCTTCCTTCCCCTCCCACTGCTCATATTCTTCCTGGTTGGGACCCTCAAAGCCCTGTCTGCTTCCATCTCAGTTCCAGCTGATGAAAAACGACGAATTGTGGCAATGTTGGTCCTGGTGCTGGTTATTTACCTGCTGCTGTTCCTGCCCAAAATCATCATGCATCTGAAAGATGTTTACTCATATGACATAACCCTCTTCATCCAGTCTGATGTGTTTTTTAAGTTGAGTCCTCTTGCAGACTTATTTCTGTATGTTTTCATGAGGAAAGGGGCCGTAGACAAGGTTTTGGCCTCTTTGTGTTGTTGCAGAATGGACAGCAATGATGTCAGCAGTTCAACAGTATGAATGATGACAACATGTCCACAGTCAGCTTCATGTAGGCAGAGAGAGAGAGAGAAAAGGGAGAAACAGAAGAAGACATGTAGGTAAAAGATAGAGACAACACAGATTCTGTCTTCTACTGATTTGGTGTCCAATAAGACACCTAACTGTTGATGTAAGCCATCTTTTGTAAGAGTTGGGTCTGCACCAATCACTCTTCTCTTTGCAGCTTTGGATCTATCACCCCCTCCGACACACCTGTGTCAGGTTATAGATGTGCAAAGTATTTTGCAGTTCATAACAACATTAATCTTCATCAAGACACACGGTACTTATTTGATCTCAATTTGTTTAACTCCATTTTTGAACTATTTTCAATCAGAGCCCAGATATATATATATTTTTTTAATTTCTTTGGTTTTTGCAGCTTATGGTGTCTGTCCATGTATGAGTCTCACATGTCTCTTCATATTGTTCTTGTGGCTAAATGTTCTCCTACAAACATTGCGACCGAATAGTTTCTCTCCTCATGTTCTCCTGCATTATGTTCTTGGAACTTAATCTACTAATTGATGAATGGACTAATGGTTTCAGCGGTCCTTGTATAGGATGGTTTGGGTAGTTACTTCAACCTACCAATGAAACGAGTTCTAGCAAATCAGATGTAAAGTAGGGCAGTTCTTTGCCAAAAAGCGAGTCTGCAGTGTGGTCGCCATGGTAACACGGCTGAATGCAGGGGTATAGAGATTGTATGAGGAACTAAAAGCCATTTGTTGTGCATGTGTCGACAGAGTTCTCAAGAAAACCAAGGTAAAATAGATATGTTGACATATCTGACGCAAACTCATTCAGAGTCAAGAAGTCTGTTGATGTTCACAAGGCCGAGAAGATTTCTGTTTTAAGCTTGTATTGTATGCATATGTTTTTTTGGTATATAAATGAAATCAACTTGCAACATGTGTTCTGGTCTTTCATTTTTAAGCGCTACATTAAAATGTTTGGCTTGATGTTTTTGTTATTCAGTGTGCCTTTGTGCTGCTTTTCAGGACATGTCTAACAGTAGATTTACTGTTAGCCAGTGTTATTCGGATGTGCACCAAGTAGTAGGCACACTGTCAAAAGGTCTCCAGATTTTCTAGTTGCTTTATGTTCTTTGAACTGTATCTGCATTGCTTTTTTGATGCAACTGTAACAGGTGTACACATTCTGCTACGGTTTGTTTCCAGCAGGTGAAGCCTTTTTAGACAAGCCAAGGCAAGGCAGCTTTATCTGTAGAGCACATTTCAGCAACAGGGAGATTCAAAGAGCTTTACACAAAAACAGTTTAAAAAAACAGTTCAAAAATAAAAACAGATAAAACACTGAAGAAACAGTTAAAAATAAAAAAATAAAAACAGATAAAACAAGAATAAAAGTTACAGTGCAGTATAAGAAATTAAACATTAAAGAAATGAACATCATTTAAAGAAAGGCAACATCAAAAAGAAAGGTCTTCAGCATTGATTTAAAAGAACTGAGAGTAGCAGCAGATCTGCAGGTTTCTCGGAGTTTGTTCCAGATTTGAGGAGCATAGAAACTGAACGCTGCTTCCCCCTGTTTAGTTCTGACTCTGACAGAAAGCAGTTCCCCTTCGAGGAACTCAAACTGCGTCGGTTACGACACTATGGGAATCGCCTTCAGGCATGACAGGGCTGAATGTGAATGAAAACTACTCCAATCCTATTGGTCCTAGTGAGAACGGTAGCATGTGACGGCATAACCGTAGGGACATATAAGCACACCGGCACATAGCTCATTAGCTTTTTTCTATTCAGCAGGCACGTTGGTTGATGTTGAGTGGCAAGCTACTGTGTTACTCACCTGGAAATATGTCCGGCGCTTGTACTGGTTCCGGACGATGTGTGTCTCCTGCCCTCGTTTCATCACGGTAGGTGACTCGCATGAACTGTGTGTCGCTTGTTTGGGCCTGTCGCACGTCACGGCAGCTCTTGAGGGGCTGTTTGTGTCCATTGCGGGCCCTGCCCATGCGGGTACTGCGGTCCCGCGTGGCCCTCTTTTCCGCGGACGGCCAGATCGCTCTCCCGTGGCTCGGACCCCGCGGTCGCTGAGGCGGCTCGGCGATTCCGGTCATGGGGATCGCGGCGGGATCTGCTGGAGGGTTCGGGACGGCTGTGGCCCTTTCGTCCTTCGTCTGCCGATTCCGACTCCTGGTCCTCGTTGCTCGCTTCTTCTGCTCGGGACGAGGCTGGAGAGGCGGCCGCACTGTGGCTCTGTGGAGCTGCATGTGCGTCGTGGAGGAGGTGAGGACTTCCGGGTGTCGCGCCGACGTCATCTGAAGAGCCGCGCCGGACTGTGTTGTACTGTTGGCTGTGGTGGCGCGGTCTGTGGCAAAACCCGGACTGGATTAGCCACAGGCTGTCAGGAGCTTGATCGCTTCCTTCCGCTCCATGCCCCCGCTCCATGCCGTTTTCCCGGTTTTGCACAGTTAGTTGTGCAAATTGTGGGAGAAACCTTACTCTGCCCGGCTTTCTCCTCCCCAGCAGCTGGAGTTTTGGCAGTGTGGCGGGATTAAGGACTGCGGCTACGGACGATACCACGGGTTGACGACGCTCTGGCGTGTTACTTCTCACCCCTGCTGACGTCGTCTTTTGGCCAGCCGGTGCTGCCGATGTGACCATGTCGGGTGTCTTCCTCATTGGTGGGGAAGGCGTGTATGGCGGCGGGCCAGGCTGGAGTGAGCCTGCACACCGTGGCGGTTTGCAGGCCTGCTAGGCGGACCTGCTGCTGGGAATGGACCAGAGGGGGTGCCGAGGCGCTCCGGACGCGTGTTGCGCTGAACTCTGTCGTTGACAAGTTTCGCCGTGTCCGGTCCCAGGAGGGGGCGTTCCGGCAGTTTCTCCTTCGCCGGACTAGGTCCCGCTCTGCTAGGACGGCTGGACCTGCTCCCACCGACAGCGCCAGTGACGCTGTCTGGCTTCTAGCGGACCCCCTCGAGCGGCTGGGGACGCGGGGCAACGCTCCCACGCACCCCTCCCGGCAGTTTGGTCCTGAGGGACGTCGTCCAGTCGCGGAGGAGCGAGGCGCGGAGGTCCTGTCTGTGTAGCCCTCGGAGGCCGACTGAGGTCCCCTCCTGGGTGGGCTTGCGTTGTGTCCCGCCGCGGGCGCCGGGACACGCCAGCCGCCGCCGAGCCTTCTCCACTCTGCCTGCCCCGAGGGGTGGCGGTTGGCGAGATTCGCTCGGCCTGCGGCTCATCGGCGGAGTTCTTCCTGGCGGCCAGCTTCAGGGACTCTTCCGAGATTGGCACGTCGCACCGCCACCAGCCCCGAGGGGTTGGTTCTGCTGGCGGATTTCGCAGACGCTTGCCGGGTTTGGAGAGCATATCCCTGGGTTCTGCGCGCCGTCATCAATGGGTACGGGCTACAGTTCCGGGTCCACCCCGGCTTCACTGGGGTGGTCCGGACTGTGGTGCGCCTGACCAGGGCCTGGTGCTGGGACAGGAAGTGCGCTTGCTACTGGAGGACGGGGCTGGAGCTCGCTCCCCGCCGCCAGCGGGTCCGGTTTTACAGCCGGTGCTTCCTGGTTCCCGTGAAGGACGGAAGGCCAGCACCCTGTTCTGGATCTGCGGGTTCTGAACCGGTCTCTGAGGAGATACAGGTTCGTGATGCTCACCATCCCTGCCATCATGTGTCACATCCGGTCTGTGGACTGGCTTGTCACCATGGATCCGAGGGATGCATGCTTCTACATCTCCTTTTGTCCTTCCCACAGGAAGTTCCTGAGGTTCGCCTTTGGGCGTGGCGTACCAGTATCGGGTTCTTCCCCTCGGCCTGACACTCTCCCCTCGCACTTTCACCTAGTGTATGGATGCGGCACTGGCCCCTCTGCGGCTCCAGGGCATCCGGGTCCACATTACCTCGATGACTGGCTTATCCTGGCTCGGTCTCGAGAGTTGGCGGTCGGCGTCGAGATGTCGTCCTCGCTCCTCATCTTCGTTTGGGGCTGAGGCTCGGCGATGGTAAGTGTGCTGGCACCCGCCCAGCGGACTGTGTTCCTAGGGGTGGTGTGGGACTCGCTGTCGATGCTGGCACGTTTGTCTCCGCCGTGTCGAGTCCGTTCTGGCCACGGTGCGGAGTGTGAGGCTGGGCCGCGCCATCACAGTGAAGCACTTTCAAGGTGTTGGGCCTCATGGCGGCTGCTTCAGCGTGATTCCTTCTGGTCTTCTGCACATGAGGGCCCTGCAGTGGTGGCTGAAATCCAAGGGGTTCTCCCGAGGGAAACCCATTCCGCCTGATACGGGTTACGCACAAATGTCTTCGTGCCCTATCGGTGTGGTTGAAGCCTTGGTTCCTGTCCCAAGGGCCCGTGCTGGGGGCGCCCTGTCGCCGTATGATCGTTTCGACGGACGCTTCCCTCACCGGGTGGGGCGCGGTCATGGACGACCGTTCTGCAATGGGGGTTTGGCAGGAGCGTCACTCGTCATGGCACATCAATTGCCTCGAGATGCTGGCTGTGTTCCGGGCTCTGAGGAGCTTCCTGCCTGCACTCCTGGGCCGCCACGTGCTGGTCCGGTCCGACAATACAGCTGTGGTGGCCTATCTGAATCGCCAGGGGGGTCTGCGCTCGCGCCCTCTATGCAGACTGGCGCATCGGATCCTCCTGTGGTCCCAGCGGAGACTGCTCTCTCTCAGGCGATGTTTATCCTGGGCTTCAGAATCTGGGGGACCTGCTGTCGAGACAGGGCTGTGGCCGAGGGAATGGCGGCTCCACCCCGGGTGGTGGAGTCCTTGTGCGCAAGGTTCGGGCCCATAGACGTGGACTTGTTTGCTTCTCGAGAGACTACGCACTGTCCTCTGTGGTTCTCACTGGCCCCCGGCCCTTTGGGCTGGACGCCATGGTGCGAGAGTGGCCGAGGCTGCGTCTGTCGCGTTCCCCCAGTCGCTCCTCCCAGGGTCCTGGAGAGGGTCGTCGGGCGGCATCCGCCTGCTTCTTGTGGCGCCGTTCTGGCCGACCGGGTGTGGTTTTCGGACCTGATGGAGCTCCTGGACGGTCCGCCGTGGCAGTCCCTCTGAGGAGGACCTGCTGTCCCGGAGGGGCCGGGTTCTTCACCTTGCCCCGCCCTGTGGCGGCTGTGGGTCTGGCCTTGAGGGGCCAGTACCTCGAGCGGGCCTGACGGTGGGTGCGGTCGAGACTCTCCTTAGCTCCAGGGCCCCGTCTGCGGAGGATGTATGGCCAGAAGTGGGCCGTCTTCTCTGCCTGGTGCAGTGGACGCATGCTGGACCCAGTTACCTGCCCGGTGCTTCAGGTGCTGGAGTTTCTGCAGGACCGCTTCTCTGCGGGCCTTTCCCCTCACCCTCAAGGTTTACGTGGCTGCCATTTCGGCTTTCCCGCCCCTTCGGGGGTTGGGTCTCTGGGAGGCTTCCCTGGTCATTCGGTTCCTCCGTGGGTCTCGGAGGATGAGACCTGCGACTCGTCCTAGGGTTCCCACCTGGGATCTGGCGGTGGTTCTTGAGGCGCTGGCTGAGGCCCCCTTCGAACCGTTGGAGTCGACTGCGGCCTAGTACCTGACCTTGAAGATGGCCTTCCTCCTTGCTCCTCTCTGAGGAGGGTGGGGACCTCAGGCTCTTTCGGTTGCTTCCCGATGCCTGGAGTTTGCCCAGGTAATGTGAGCCATCCTGCACCCGTTCAGTACGTTCCCAAGGTGCAGTCCTCTGTCATGGGGCCTGTGGTGCTGCAGGCGTTTCATCCTCCACCTCATGTGACGGCGGAGGACGGGAGGCTCCATTTGCTCTGCCCTGTCCGGGCCCTGAGTGTCTTCACTCTGAGGTCCTCCGGGTGGGTAATGGACCAGTTGCTGGTGTGTTTGGTCCTCAAGGCTGGGCTTCCTTCTAAACATACTATCAGTAACTGGATCGTTCAGACTATCTCCCTGGCCTATCGGGTCGCGGTTTGCCTTCACCTATGGCTGTCTGGGCTCCTCCCACGAGAGGCATGGCGGCCTCTCTGGCTCTCCTGGTTCGTCTCTCTCCAGGAGGTTTGTGATGCTGCTGGCTGGGCCCTCCGCATACCTTCTTCAGGTTCTATAGTCTGGACTTTCCCTCCGCACCTGGCACCCGGGTGCTCTCCTCCTAGTCGTGCCCACAGTGGTTTCACGCTGGGGCAGGCGGGGTTTCGGCGCGGGTTAGTGGGTATCTCGTTCCCATAGTGTCGTAACCGACGCAGTTCGAGTTCCTCGAGGGGGCGTCTCAGGTTACGTATGTAACCTTTGTTCCCGAGAGGGGAGCGAGACACTGCGTCGGTTCGCGCGCCTCACCCCGCCTGGACCTGCTTCATAGAAAGAGCTAATGAGCTATGTGCCGGTGTGCTTATATGTCCCTACGGTTATGCCGTCACATGCTACCGTTCTCACTAGGACCAATAGGATTGGAGTAGTTTTCATTCACATTCAGCCCTGTCATGCCTGAAGGCGATTCCCATAGTGTCGTAACCGACGCAGTGTCTCGTTCCCCTTCTCGGGGAACAAAGGTTACATACGTAACCTGAGACGACCTGTCCCAGATGACCTGAGAGGTCTGGGGGGGTCATAGTGTACTAGCAGATCAGAAATGTATTTTGCCCCTAAACCGTTTAGTGATTTATAGACTAGCAAAAGTATTTTTGAAATCAATTATTTGAGGTACAGGAAGCCAATGTAAAGACTTCAGAACTGGAGTGATGTGATCCAGTCTCTGGGTCTTAGTGAGGACTGGAGTGATGTGATCCAGTCTCTGGGTCTTAGTGAGGACTGGAGTTATGTGATCCAGTCTCTTGGTCTTAGTGAGCACTCGAGGAGCAGCGTTCTGAATCAGCTGCAGCTGTCTGATTGATTTTTTAGGAAGACCTGTTTAGACCCCGTTAAAGTAGTCTAGTCTACTGAAGATGAAAGCATGGACAAGTTTTTCCAAATCCTGTTGACACATAAGTCCTTTAACCCTTGATATATTCTTAAGGTGATTATAGGCTGACTTTGTAATTGTCTTAATGTGGCTGTTAAAGTTCAGGTCAGAGTCCATGACTACACCAAGATTTCTGGCTTTGTCTGTTGTTTTTAACATTGTTGTTTGAAGCTGAGCGCAGACTTTTAATCGTTCCTCTTTTGCTCCAAAAACAACCACCTCAGTTTTTCCTTCATTTAATTTCAGAAAGTTCTGGCACATCCAGCCGTTAATTTGTTCAATGCACTTAGTCAGTTTTTGTATTGGACTATAGTCCCCTGGCGATAAGGTTATGTAAATTTGTGTGTCTAGCATAACTATGGTAACTTATTTTGTTGTTTTCCATAATCTGAGCCACTGGAAGCATGTAGATGTTAAACAGAAGAGGCCCCAGAATGGAGCCTTGGGGAACTCCACACATCATATTTGTAAGCTCAGATGTATAATTATCTATTAACACAAAGTAATCCCTATTCTGTAAGTAGGATTCAAATCAGTTTAGTACTGAGCCAGAAAGGCCAACCCAGTTTTCCAATCGGTCTAGTAATATGTCGTGGTCAACCGTGTCAAATGCAGCACTGAGATCAAGTAATACTAAGAATGAAATTTTGCCATTATCTGTGTTAAAGTGGATGTCATTAAAGACCTTAACGAGAGCCGTCTCAGTGCTGTGGTGTGGTCGGAAACCCGACTGAAAGGTATCAAAACTGTTGTTTAGTGACAAGAAATGGTTGAGTTGTTGAAAAAACGCTTTTTCAATGATTTTACTTAAAAACGGAAGGTTTGATATCGGCCTATAGTTGCTCATTAGTGATGAGTCTAGATTGTTCTTTTTTAAGAGTGGCTTGATTACTGCAGTTTTTAGGGCCTGTGGAAAGATACCTGAAAGAAGAGACATGTTCATGAAAGAAGAGACGTGTTTTTAGTCAAACACTGAATAATTAAAGCAAAACTGCTTCATAGCGGCTGTTGAAATAGCGTGAAATATACATGGATTTTATTTAGTTTTATTGTAATAGACCAAAACATCTATCTTAAATTTTACTATGCATTAACTTCTACTATATATACAGTATATATACAGTATATTATACATTTCATTACACAAAACCTCTGTCAATTCACCTGTTTTAAAACCCCAATAACAAAGTTAATTCTGCACAGCACTGTTTCCCAAAATCATACAAATCATGTGTTCATAGATGACTCAGATCTTACATGTCTGGTGTAATATAACGCTCATTAGAGTGACGCTGCATATTGCAGAAAACGTCAGATTGAAAACCAAAGCACCCACATTAAACATCAAGAAGTGTTCAATGTGGTTATTGGTTCTTTGCACATAATAACATACTTCCTGCTCTGGTAAATGACACAATCTTTATTTACATCACTTGATGCTCAACGTTCACACGGTTCCTGGAGTGTGTTTAATGTGCTTTATTTCTCAAGTCTAGTAGTAGAAAGGCATGTCATGAATGCAGAAGTTGGGCTGCAGGCTCCCAAAGGTGCAGTCAGACGTGGAGCTTAACCGTCTTGTAGTATAAGTCCTGGTACATGCACACATTCTGGTAATGCTACTCATATCTGTCTAATTCTCATATCTTATTTTATTTTATTTTAGCTATGATTATATTTTGAATTGTTTATGTAAATATATTATGCATTATATGTTCGAGGATATTTAAACTCTCAATAAGCTCAATTAAACAATCAAAACAGTAAAATATTTAACAAACTTAACATACAGTATGCAATTATTTCTTGTGGTGTTTTCAACTACACCCCTCCCCCCACACACCCTCTCGCAATACTTCATGTTCACACTCATTTCATCTCTCTTCCTTCGAAGAGGCGGAGATTATTACCAACCTCCTGCATGTTATGTAACTTTATCATATTTATTGAAGACTGTTTGGATGCAGAGGACAAAACATCAGACATTGGTGTAGGGAACTCGTTCGTGTCTTGCAGCTGTCAAAGGTAAATTTTGGGACATTTTATTATAATGATTGTTTATGAAGGTAGTGACGTTGTAAATAGTCATGAAAATGAATATGTAACCTTTAACAAGCAGACAGATGGGGACTGTACTGTATTAAACCAACTATATTTCATTTGGGTTTTTGCTTGTCTTACATTAAATTGTCAGACTTATGGATATGTGATTGTGTAACAAAGAAGGAAAATGTAGTTTAAGAAACTACTTGTTGTCTGGAGATGTAAAATAGTTTTGTGTGTTGTGACACTATGATGACTGAGGTTATGTTATGTAACGACAGACAGGTTACAGCCATTTACTGATTCAGTCAGAGATGTTTAGTGAAATAAGGAAATTAATCTTTACACAACAGATCATGCAGATGGTTTATCAAGTGGATTAATCAGTCTCATCCTGAACCAGAGGGCAGAGGGGCATTCAACAAGTAGGGGGGCATCGAGTACAGAACACAGGCAAAATGTATTTTAATGCATTATTATATTTCTATTCATCACCAGAACTTCTATGCTATCTGAAACAGATACTATACTATAAGTGTAGTATAGTGTGTATAGTTATACAGTGGGGGAAATAAGTATTTGACCCCTTGCTGATTTTGCAGGTTTGCCCACTTACAAAGAATGCAACGGTCTATAATCTTAATCATATGTACATTCTAACAGTGAAAGACAGAATCCCAAAGAAAATTCCAGAAAATCACATCATATGAATTTATAAAAATTGATAACCATCTGATGAGGAAAAACAAGTATATGACCCCCTACCAAACAGCAAGTATTCTGGCTCCTACAAGCCAGTTAGTCTTTCTTTAAGACACAGCCCCAATCCCAACCAATTATCTACATCAAATACACCTGCCTCACCTCGTTACCTGTATAAAAGACACCTGTCAACACCCAAACAACCAGCAATCACCACCATGGGCAAGACCAAAGAGCTTTCTACAGGCATCAGGGACAAGATTGTAGATCTGCACAAGGCTGGGATGGGCTCCAAGAGAATCGGAAAGCAACTTGGAGAGAAAAGATCAACTGTCGGTGCAGTTATCAGGAAATGGAAGAAGCCAACCTCCCTCGGTCTGGTCCTCCACACAAGATCTCGCCTCGTGGGGTGTCCCTGATCATGCGAACGGTGAGGAATCATCCCAAAACCACAAGGGGAACTGATGAATCAACTGAAAGCAGCTGAGACCACAGTTACAAAAGAAACGGTTGGTAACACACTATGCCGTCGTGGATTGAAATCTACAGCGCGCAATGTCCCCCTGCTCAAGAAGAAACATGTACAGGCCCGCATGAAGTTCGCCATTCACCACCTGGACGACTCAGAAGAGGCCTGGAAGAAGGTGATGTGGTCAGATGAGACCAAAATAGAACTTTTGGCCTCAACTCAACTCGTCGTGTTTGGAGGGCAAAGAACACCAGTACAACCCAAAGAACACCATCCCCACCGTCAAGCATGGTGGTGGCAACATCATGCTTTGGGGGTGCTTTTCAGCCAAGGGGACAGGACAACTCCATCGTGAGGAGGATGAGGACATGTATCGTGAAATTCTGGACCAACATCTCCTTCCCTCAGTTAGAGAGCTGAAGATGGGTCGAGGATGGGTGTTTCAGCACGACAACGACCCTAAGCACACCGCCAAAGCAACAAAGTGGCTGAAGAAGAAGCACATCAAGGTTCTGGAGTGGCCTAGCCAGTCTCAGACCTGAATCAATTGAAAATCTTTGGAGGAGCTTATAATTCGAGTTGCCAGGCGACAACCTCGGAACCTGAATGATTTGGAGGCTGTCTGCAGGGAGGAGTGGACCAACATCCTGCCGAAATGTGCACAAACCTTGTCACAACTATAAAAACCGTTTGACATCTGTGCTGGCCAATAATGGCTAATCTACAAAATATTAACATGCTGTTTGTCCAGGGGTCAAATACTTGTTTTCCTCATCAGATGGTTATCAATTTTAATAAATTCATATGATGTGATTTTCTGGAATTTTCTTTGGGATTCTGTCTTTCACTGTTAGAATGTACATATGATTAAAATTATAGATCGTTGCATTCTTTGTAAGTGGGCAAACCTGCAAAATCAGCAAGAGGTCAAATACTTATTTCCACTGTATATATAATTATGACATGCAACCAACTAAGCAATCTGGGAGCCGAAACTGTAGTATTTGATTAAATATCATAAGCAGACAGGGTACTAAATATTAAGGAAGTTTAATACTGAAAGCAACAAGATTAATTTTTTAAAATTATTTGATTTCTACAAATAAAGCTGCCTTTGTGAGTATTCTATATATGTATGCTGAACATGTTTCACATCTCATTTTATAACCTGATCTCCTAAACAGGTTTCACTCTGAAGAATGGCAGATTTCAACATTAACGCCACATCACTGGACATGAGCCATGATTACAACAGCACCTTCAACAACATTGACTATAGAACATTTTTTCATCACGTATGTTATGACATGCATAATCATTTATCGGACTTCCTTTGACCTTTGTGGCCATCTATGCTCTTTATTCTCTGGTACGTAAATTATAACTGTATAATATCATAATTACTGCTTAGTAAAAATGTAAATTAAGCTGATTGGACCCTGCAGACATATTTGGGAAGAGGAGTTCAGAACATGTCTTCTTTACTTGTTTTCCTGCAGGTGGGAAAGGATCACGTTGCTCCGATCTACGTCATCAACCTTCTCATTTCTGACCTCATTCAGTTCTGCTGCATGATCTTTTTTGTGTTAAAACCTCTGTACTGGATTACACTTTACTTTGTTTACTACTCTGGTCTGTTGGCCAGTGTTTACTTCATGGTGTGCATCGCTCTGGAAAGGTATCTGTCTCTCCAGAATGTGTGTAATAATAATAATAAATTTTATATGTAGCGCTTTTTATGGTACTCAAAGACACTTTACAGTAAAAACCAGCACATATATCACATTAAACAGATAAGCAATAGAACCAACACATAAAACAAGCATATTAAAGCAAATAAAAACAGTAAAACCAGTAGCTGTCAGGTGAGAAATGTAAGTCAATTATGTGGATCGCTAATCTGAGCTTCTTCTGTGTCTGACCATTGTATTACTATATGATTCTGAAGCTGTGTCTTACATCTTGTATTACAGGTATTTGGTCATCGCCTGGCCACTGTGGTACCGCTTCAGACGGACCATCAAGATCTCTGTGGTGGTCTGCGTCCTGGTCTGGGTTGTTTCTTTGTCTTCTATCTTTCTCTTGTTTTCTGTATTTTGGTATTTTCACGTCCTATTTTTCCTCCTTCCCCTCCCACTGCTCATATTCTTCCTGGTTGGGACCCTCAAAGCCCTGTCTGCTTCCTTCTCAGTTCCAGCTGATGAAAAACGACGAATTGTGGCAATGTTGGTCCTGGTGCTGGTTATTTACCTGCTGCTGTTCCTGCCCAGAATCATCATGAATCTGAAAGATGTTTACTCATGCCTGAACCATAGCATTTGACATAACCCTCTACATCGTCTCTGATGTGTTTCTTGAGTTGAGTCCTCTTGCAGACTTATTTCTGTATGTTTTCATGAGGAAAGGGGCCATAGACAAGGTTTTGGCCTCTGTGTGTTGTTGCAGAATGGACAGCAATGATGTCAGCAGTTCAACAGTATGAATGATGACAACATGTCCACAGTCAGCTGCAGACATATTTGGGAAGGGGAGTTCAGAACATGTCTTCTTTACTTGTTTTCCTGCAGGTGGGAAAGGATCACGTTGCTCGATCGTCATCAACCTTCTCATTTCTGACCTCATTCAGTTCTGCTGCATGATCTTTTTGTGTTAAAACCTCTGTACTGGATTACACTTTACTTTATTTACTACTCTAGTCTGTTGGCCAGTGTTTACTTCATGGTTCATGTAGGCAGAGAAAGACAGAGAGAAGAGAGAGAGAGAGAGAGAAAGAGAGAGAAAATGGAGAAACAGAAGAAGACATGTAGGTAAAAGATAGAGACAACACAGATTCTGTCTTCTACTGATTTGGTGTCCAATAAGACACCTAACTGTTGATGTAAGCCATCTTTTGTAGGAGTTGGGTCTGCACCAATCACTCTTCTCTTTGCAGCTTTGGATCTATCACCCCCTCCGACACACCTGTGTCAGGTTATAGATGTGCAAAGTATTTTGCCGTTCATAACAACATTAATCTTCATCAAGACACACGGTACTTATTTGATCTCAATTTGTTTAACTTCATTTTTTAACTATTTTCAATCAGAGCCCAGACTTAACATTTATATATATATTTTTTAATTTCTTTGGTTTATGCAGCTTATGGTGTCTGTCCATGTATGAGTCTCACATGTCTCTTCATATTCATAACTTGTGGCTAAATGTTCTCCTACAAACATTGCGACCGAATAGTTTCTCTCCTCATGTTCTCCTGCATTATGTTCTTGGAACTTAATCTACTAATTGATGAATGGACTAATGGTTTCAGCTGTCCTTGTATAGGATGGTTTGGGTAGTTACTTCAACCTACCAATGAAACAAGTTCTAGCAAATCAGATGTAAAGTAGGGCAGTTCTTTGCCGAAAAGCAAGTCTGCAGTGTGGTCGCCATGGTAACACTGCTGAATGCAGGGGTGGCCTCTACGTCACCCAGTAAGAGCGTTCGCCCCATGTAGGCTGAGTCCTGCAGCGGCGGGTTTGAATCCCACCTGCGGTCCTTTGCTGTGTGTCATCATCCATCTCTCTCCGCCTTTCATGTCTATCCACTATAATAAAGGGGGAAAAGCTCCCCCCCCCCCAAAAAAAATAATCTTTTAAAAAAAATGGATGCAAAGTTTATCAAACAGAGCATGTAAATACAGCTTTATTTGAGAAAGGTGTTAAAAATATATGGGGCCGGGCAAGAGGAAAAGGGTGGAGATGGGAAGCCGTTGGTGCATGAACAGGAGACTGTACGGCAGCAGCAGTAAGAAAGTGCTTGCTAGTCATTAGATGCTAGTCACAAGCTTTGTTCTGTGTACTCTGTCATACGAGTATGTTCCTGGCAACAACGACTACCGTTACCGCTGCGAATGTGCCTTCACTGACCGACCGTGTGTGATAAAAAAATAATACGTTTGCATGTTTATAGCGGAGCTTGATTTGTCATTAACGATGGCCTCTGTGTAAAAAGCTATCTGAAGACCAAACTGCCTTGACAAAGCTGTCTGTTTGGAATCAGTTATTTTAACACACATGGTCTTGCCCCAGAGTTTAGACTTATATATGAAAAGCTAACATGCAGAGTTTTCAATAAATATACCTGAAGCAACTCATCTCAACATGGACAAAAATTACTAATGTTTCCTTTTTAATGAAGACCTGACCAAAGTAACAACTCAACATCTAGTAAGTTTTGATTCCACTGTAAGATTTTGATAATATGATTGCAATATGTCATCTACTGATAATAAGATCTGTGAATCCTCATGTAATGCTGAATAACAGCAGAACAGCAATAATAGGTACCTATAGACATGTATGAGGAACTAAAAGCCATTTGGTGTGCATGTGTCGACAGAGTTCTCAAGAAAAACCAAGGTAAAATAGATATGTTGACATATCTGACGCAAATTCACTCAGCCAGTTTGTGACAGAGTCAAGAAGTCTGTTGATGTTCACAAGGCCGAGAAGATTTGTGTTTTAAGCTTGTATTGTATGCATATGTTTTTGTGTTTTTGAAGCACTTTGTGCACCCAAAAAGTGTTATATAAATGAAATCAACTTGCAACATGTGTTCTGGTCTTTCATTTTTAAGCATTAAAATGTTTGGCTTGATGTTTTGTCATTCAGTGTGCCTGTCTGCTTTTCAGGACATGTCTAACAGTAGATTTACTGTTAGCCAGTGTTATTCGGATGTGCACCAAGTAGTAGGCACACTGTCAAAATGTCTTCAAAATTTTCTAGTTGCTTTATGTTCTTTGAACTGTATCTGCATTGCTTTTTGATACAACTGTAACAGGTGTACACATTCTGCTACGGTTTGTTTCCAGCAGGTGAAGCCTTTTAGGCAAGCCAAGGCAAGGCAGCTTTATCTGTAGAGCACATTTCAGCAACAGGGCAATTCAAAGTGCTTTACACAAAAACAGTTTAAAAAATAGTTCAAAAATACAAACAGAGAAAACACATGAATAAAAGTTACAGTGCAGTATAAGAAATTAAACATTAAAGAAATGAACATCATTTAAAGAAAGGCAACATCAAAAAGAAAGGTCTTCAGCATTGATTTAAAAGAACTGAGAGTAGCAGCAGATCTGCAGGTTTCTGGGAGTTTGTTCCAGATATGAGGAGCATAGAAACTGAACTCTGCTTCCCCCTGTTTAGTTCTGACTCTGGGGACAGAAAGCAGAGCTGTCCTGTGGGGGCGGGGGTGTAGTAGCAGATCAGAAAAATGTATTTTGGCCCTAAACCGTTTAGTGATTTATAGACTAGTAAAAGTAGTATAAGTCCTGGTACATGCACACATTCTGGTACACGTTGCTGTACGGTAGCTTAAAGACAGGGTCCTGGAAGAGAGCAAACGTAGTGGGAAGTCATGGAAGACAACATGCTGATATTCATTTCCTTTTTTATTTTCTTGCTTTATTTTTATTTTTTGTTTTTTTTAATTTCAGGTTTGAGTCTTTTCATTCTACATTCCTATTTAGTCAGGTGTTTTATTATTCATTTTATCACTTAATACTACCTCATACCTGTCTTATTCTCATATCTTATTTTATTTTAGCTGTGTGTATATTTTGAATTGTTTCAATTTTTCTTCTTAAAGGTTTATGTAAATAAATGATATACATTATATGTTCGAGGATATTAAAACCTTCACTAAGCTCATCAAAACAACCAAAACAGCAACATATTACGCATGTGCTGATTACTACTTGTGGTGTTTTTTAACTACGACCCCCCCCCCTCCCTCCCACACTACTTTATACATTACATTACAGTTCATACTCATTTTATCTCTCTTCCTTCAAAGAAAAGGCTTAGATTATTACCAACCTATTGCATGTTATGTAACTTTACCAAATTTATTGTAGACAGTGTAGATGCAGGACAGTAATTGACTGTTGGCTTCATGGTGTGCATTTCCCTGGAAAGGTATCTGTCTCTCCACAATGTGTGTATCTACTTCTGTGTCTGTAACTTATTTAGTTGTTTTCCATAATCTGAGTCAGTGGAAGCATGTGGATATTAAACAGAAGAGGCCCCAGAACGGAGCTTTGGGGAACTCCGCAGATCATATTTGTATACTCAGATGCTTAATTACCTATAGACACAAAGTAGTCCCTATTATTTAAGTAGGATTCAAACCAGTTTAGTACTGAGCAGCATCTAGACAGGTTTAAGCAGGTAGGAGGTTGGTCAGGGTGGGGGAAGGGTCAAACACAGGACTTTCACCCAAGAAAGCAGGGTTTGTTTTTAGTAAGTAGTAGTTTTTTGGGCAAGGCTGTGGCGGACAAAGAATGGATGCAAAATTTGCATCAATTCAAGATTGGATGTCAAATAATATCTATATATGTTATCTACATTGACTCTTAACTTCAAATATTGCTGAAATAGGTAAAAATTTATTCAAAACTCTTTACTTTTTGGAAATGGTGACTTATTATTGTGTAATGTAAGAAGAACTTTATCCTCTGAGTGGGCAAAGCAGAGAAAGGAGGTAACATTGCCCTTCTGACCTCATAAGGGGACAATTTCAGATTGGCCCATCTGAACTTTCATTTTCTCAAAGGCAGAGCAGGATACCCAGGGCTCGGTTTACACCTATCGCCATTTCTAGTCACTGGGGGACCATAAAGGAACTCATATTAGTTTTAAAAAAACTCGTAAAGTGACATTTTCATGCCATGGGACCTTTAACAAAAATGGCCATGTCTGCCTTTGATAACTCATTGCGTGAAAGCAAGGCATGGCAGCTATCTGCACATCTCAAACACAGAGGCAATTCAAAGTGTTTTTAAACAATTAAGGAGAATAAAATAATTGAAGATAGAATGATCATTTTTAAATTAGATTAAATATCATGCCGGTATGTCAGGATGCTTTCTATTGCTCATCTGTAACAAATAATAACTTGGCAGGGGACTTTTGCTGTCTTAGGTCTCCTTAACGTTGAACACTAACAAGATCATTTTTCTACGGGCATGTATCGACAAAGTCCGTGATGGGCATGTTTCGACAAAGTCTTCAAAAATCAAGTGGGAAGTCATTGAAGACATGTTCCACATTCCTGTTTAGTCACATGTTTGTTATTAATTTTATTACTTAATATTACTTCATATCTGTATGAATTGTTTAAATTGCTCTTTAATATTTTATGTAAATAAATTATGTTTGAGAATATTTAAACCTTCAATTAGCTCATCAAAACAATCAAAACCGCAACATATTAAACAGACTTAACATGTATGTGATGATTACTACTTGTAGTGTTTTTCAGCTACAACCCCCTGCCCCCTCCCTCTCGCAATACTTCATGTTCACACTCATTTCATGTTTCTTCATTCAAAGAGGAGGCGGAGATTATTACCAACCTCCTGCATGTTATGTAACTTTACCATATTTATTGTAGACTGTTTGGATGCAGAGGACAAAACATCAGACATTGGTGTAGGGAACTCGTTCGTGTCTTGCAGCTGTCAAAGGTAAATTTTGGGACATTTTATTATAATGATTGTTTATGAAGGTAATGACGTTGTAAAAAGTCATGAAAATGAATATGCAACCTTTAACAAGCAGACAGTTGGGAACTGTACTGTATTAAACCAACTATATTTCATTTGGGTTTTTGATAGTCTTACATTAAATTGTCAGACTTATGGATATGTGATTGTGTAACAAAGAAGGAAAATGTAGTTTAAGGAACTACTTGTTGTCTGGAGTTTGCACCTTCAGCGTTGAAAGCACTTAACTCGAAGTCGCTGTGTCAGCTAAATAAAATGTAATTTAATGTAATAACTGTAACAAATTAGCTGAAGGAAAAATGAGAGAAGAAAAATGGGACAGAGCATGCACAATTAATGGGAAATTAAACATGAAGTAGAACTACTCTGTAGACATTTCAGAAATGTATCCATGTATTGAAAACCAAAACGTGCTTACAAAGGTGATTTCTTACAAATGTGTGTGTGTGTGTGTGTGTGTGTGTGTGTGTTCTGAAACATCATTAGTCCACAGAAAGATATTAGGGAAATTTTGATAATGCCAATAATAATGATCTTAGATATGTAAAGATGTAAAATAGTTTAGTGTGTCGTGACACTATGAAGACTGAGGTTATGTTATGTAACGACAGACAGGTTACAGCCATTTACTGATTCAGTTAGAGATGTTTAGTGAAATAAGGAAATTAATCTTTACACAACAGATAATGCAGATGGTTTATCAAGTGGATTAATCAGTCTCATCCTGAACCAGAGGGCAGAGGGGCATTCAACAAGTAGGGGGGCATCGAGTACAGAACACAGGCAAAATGTATTATAATGCATTATTATATTTCTATTCATCACCAGAACTTCTATGCTATCTGAAACAGATACTATACTATAAGTGTAGTATATTGTGCATATATATATATATATATATATATATATATATATATATATATATATATATATATATATATATATATATATATTTTTTTGGTGGCATTTTAGACGTTTATTTAACAGCACAGCTGAAGACATGAAAGTGGAGGGAGGTTGACATTCAACCAACTGAGCAATCTGGGTGCCCGAAACTGTAGTATTTGATTAAATATCATAAGCAGACAGGGTAATAAATATTAAGGAAGTTTAATACTGAAAGCAATAAGATTAATTTTTTTAATCATTTTATTTGTGAGTATTCTATATATGTATGCTGAACATGTTTTACATCTCATTTTATAACCTGATCTCCTAAACAGGTTTCACTCTGAAGAATGGCAGATTTCAACATTAAAGTCACATCACTGGACATGAGCCCTGATTACAACAGCACCTTCAACAACATTGACTTGAAAAAAATAGAATTCATCATAGATGTGTTGACATGCATAATAATCTGTATCGGACTTCCTTTGACCTTTGTGGCCATCTATGCTCTTTATTCTCTGGTACGTACATTATAACTGTATAATATCATAATTACTGCTTAGTTAAAATGTAAATTAAGCTGATTGGACCCTGCAGACATATTTGGGAAGAGGAGTTCAGAACATGTCTTCTTTACTTGTTTTCCTGCAGGTGGGAAAGGATCATGTTGCTCCGATCTACGTCATCAACCTTCTCATTTCTGACCTCATTCAGTTCTGCTGCATGATCTTTATTGTGATAAATCCTAAGGACTGGATTGCACCTTACTTTATTTACTACTCTAGTCTGTTGGCCAGTGTTTACTTCATGGTGTGCATCGCCCTGGAAAGGTATCTGTCTCTCCACAATGTGTGTAATAATAATAATAAATTGTATTTATATAGCGCTTTTCATGGTACTCAAAGACACTTTACAGTAAAAACCAGCACATATATCACATTAAACAGATAAGCAATAGAACCAACACATAAAACAAGCATATTAAAGCAAATAAAAACAGTAAAACCAGTAGCTGTCAGGTGAGAAATGTAAGACAATTATGTGGAACGCTACTCTGAGCTACTTCTGTGTCTGACCATTGTATTACTATATGATTCTGAAGCTGTGTCTTACATCTTGTATTACAGGTATTTGGCCATCGTCTGGCCACTGTGGTACCGCTTCAGACGGACCATCAAGACCTCTGTAGGGGTCTGTGTCCTGGTCTGGGTTTTTTCTTTTTCTATCTTTGTCTTCTTTTTTGTATTTTGGCGTTCTCACGTCCTATTTTTCCTCCTTCCCCTCCCACTGCTCATATTCTTCCTGGTTGGGACCCTCAAAGCCCTGTCTGCTTCCATCTCAGTTCCTGCTGATGAAAAACGACGAATTGTGGCAATGTTGGTCCTGGTGCTGGTTATTTACCTGCTGCTGTTCCTGCCTAAAATCATCATGTATTTGAAAAATGTTTACTCATATAACATAACTCTCTTCATCCGGTCTGATGTGTTTTTTAAGTTGAGTCCTCTTGCAGACTTATTTCTGTATGTGTTCATGAGGAAAGGGGCCGTAGACAAGGTTTTGGCCTCTATGTGTTGTTGCAGAATGGACAGCAATGATGTCGGCAGTTCAACAGTATGAATGATGACAACATGTCCACAGTCAGCTTCATGTAGGCAGAGAGAGAGAGAGAGAAAATGGAGAAACAGAAGAAGACATGTAGGTAAAAGATAGAGACAACACAGATTCTGTCTTCTACTGATTTGGTTTCCAATAAGACACCTAACTGTTGATGTAAGCCATCTTTTGTAGGAGTTGGGTCTGCACCAATCACTCTTCTCTTTGCAGCTTTGGATCTATCACCCCCTCCGACACACCTGTGTCAGGTTATAGATGTGCAAAGTATTTTGCCGTTCATAACAACATTAATCTTCATCAAGACACACGGTACTTATTTGATCTCAATTTGTTTAACTCCATTTTTGAACTATTTTCAATCAGAGCCCAGACTTAACATTTATATATATATTTTTTAAATTTTCTTCGGTTTATGCAGCTTATGGTGTCTGTCCATGTATGAGTCTCAAATGTCTCTTCATATTCATAACTTGTGGCTAAATGTTCTCCTACAAACATTGCAACCGAATAGTTTCTCTCCTCATGTTCTCCTGCATTATGTTCTTGGAACTTAATCTACTAATTGATGAATGGACTAATGGTTTCAGCGGTCCTTGTATAGGATGGTTTGGGTAGTTACTTCAACCTACCAATGAAACGAGTTCTAGCAAATCAGATGTAAAGTAGGGCAGTTCTTTGCCAAAAAGCGAGTCTGCAGTGTGGTCGCCAAGGTAACACGGCTGAATGCAGGGGTGGCCTCTACCTCACCCAGTAAGAGTGTTCGCCCCATGTAGGCTGAGTCCTGCAGCGGCCCGGGTTTGAATCCCACCTGCGGTCCTTTGCTGTGTGTCATCATCCATCTCTCTCCGCCTTTCATGTCTATCCACTATAATAAAGGGGAAAAGCTCCCCCAAAAAAATAATCTTTTAAAAAAAATGGATGCAAAGTTTATCAAACAGAGCATGTAAATACAGCTTTATTTGAGAAAGGTGTTAAAAATATATGGGGCCGGGCAAGAGGAAAAGGGTGGAGATGGGAAGCCGTTGGTGCATGAACAGGAGACTGTACGGCAGCAGCAGTAAGAAAGTGCTTGCTAGTCATTAGATGCTAGTCACAAGCTTTGTTCTGTGTACTCTGTCATACGAGTATGTTCCTGGCAACAACGACTACCGTTACCGCTGCGAATGTGCCTTCACTGACCGACCGTGTGTGATAAAAAAATAATACGTTTGCATGTTCATAGCAGAGCTTGATTTGTCATTAACGATGGCCTCTGTGTAAAAAGCTATCTGAAGACCAAACTGTCTTGACAAAGCTGTCTGTTTGGAATCAGTTATTTTAACACACATGGTCTTGCCCCAGAGTTTAGACTTATATATGAAAAGCTAACATGCAGAGTTTTCAATAAATATACCTGAAGCAACTCATCTCAACATGGACTAATTAAATTAAATTACAAATGTTTCCTTTTTTAATGAAGACCTGACCAAAGTAACAACTCAACATCTAGTAAGTTTTGATTCCACTGTAAGATTTTGATAATATGATTGCAATATGTCATCTCCATTGAGCACTGATAATAAGATCTGTGAATCGTTCATGTAATGCTGAATAACAGCAGAACAGCAATAATAGGTACCTATAGACATCGTATGAGGAACTAAAAGCCATTCGGTGTGCATGTGTCGACAGAGTTCTCAAGAAAAACCAAGGTAAAATAGATATGTTGACATATTTGACGCAAACTCACTCAGCCAGTTTGTGACAGAGTCAAGAAGTCTGTTGATGTTCACAAGGCCGAGAAGATTTGTGTTTTAAGCTTGTATTGTATGCATATGTTTTTGTGGTATATAAATGAAATCAACTTGCAACATGTGTTCTGGTCTTTCATTTTTAAGCGCTACATTAAAATGTTTGGCTTGATGTTTTTGTTATTCAGTGTGCCTTTGTGCTGCTTTTCAGGACATGTCTAACAGTAGATTTACTGTTAGCCAGTGTTATTCGGATGTGCACCAAGTAGTAGGCACACTGTCAAAATGTCTTCAAAATTTTCTAGTTGCTTTATGTTCTTTGAACTGTATCTGCATTGCTTTTTTGATACAACTGTAACAGGTGTACACATTCTGCTACGGTTTGTTTCCAGCAGGTGAAGCCTTTTTAGGCAAGCCAAGGCAAGGCAGCTTTATCTGTAGAGCACATTTCAGCAACAGGGAGATTCAAAGTGCTTTACACAAAAACAGTTTAAAAAAACAGTTCAAAAATAAAAACAGATAAAACACAGGAATAAACGTTACAGTGCAGTATTAGAAATTAAACATTAAAGAAATGAACATCATTTAAAGAAAGGCAACATCAAAAAGAAAGGTCTTCAGCATTGATTTAAAAGAACTGAGAGTAGCAGCAGATCTGCAGGTTTCTGGGAGTTTGTTCCAGATATGAGGAGCATAGAAACTGAACGCTGCTTCCCCCTGTTTGGTTCTGACTCTGGGGACAGAAAGCAGACCTGTCCCAGATGACCTGAGAGGTCTGGGGTGGGGGTGAAGGTAATAGTGTAGTAGCAGATCAGAAAAATTAATTCTGGCCCTAAACCATTTAGTGACTTTTAAACCAGCAAAAGTACATTAAAATCAATTCTTTGAGGTACAGGAAGCCAATGTAAAGACTTCAGAACTGGAGTGATGTGATCCAGTCTCTGGGTCTTAGTGAGGACTGGAGTGATGTGATCCAGTCTCTTTGTCTTAGTGAGGACTGGAGTGATGTAATCCAGTCTCTTGGTCTTAGTGAGCACTTGAGGAGCAGCGTTCTGAATCAGCTGCAGCTGTCTGATTGATTTTTTAGGAAGACCTGTTTAGACCCCGTTAAAGTAGTCTAGTCTACTGAAGATGAAAGCATGGACAAGTTTTTCCAAATCCTGTTGACACATAAGTCCTTTAACCCTTGATATATTCTTAAGGTGATTATAGGCTGACTTTGTAATTGTCTTAATGTGGCTGTTAAAGTTCAGGTCAGAGTCCATGACTACGAGATTTCTGGCTTTGTCTGTTGTTTTTTACATTGTTGTTTGAAGCTGAGCGCAGACTTTTAATCGTTCCTCTTTTGCTCCAAAAACAACCACCTCAGTTTTTCCCTCATTTAATTTCAGAAAGTTCTGGCACATCCAGCCGTTAATTTGTTCAATACACTTAGTCAGTTTTTGTATTGGACTATAGTCCCTTGGCAATAGGTTATGTAAATTTGTGTGTCGTCCGCTCAACTATGGTAACTTATTTTGTTGTTTTCCATAATCTGAGCCAGTGGAAGCATGTAGATGTTAAACAGAAGAAGCCCCAGAATGGAGCTTTGGGGAACTCCGCACGTCATATTTGTACGCTCAGATGTATAATTACCTATTGACACAAAGTAATCCCTATTCTGTAAGTAGGATTCAAACCAGTTTAGTACTGAGCCAGAAAGGCCAACCCAGTTTTCCAATTGGTCTAGTAATATGTCATGGTCGACCGTGTCAAATGCAGCACTGAGATCACGTAATACTAAGACTGGAATTTTGCCATTATCTGTGTTAAGATGGATGTCATTAAAGACCTTAACGAGAGCCGTCTCAGTGCTGTGGTGTGGTCTGAAACCCGACTGAAAGGTATCAAAACTGTTGTTTAGTAGCAAGAAATGGTTGAGGTGTTGAAAAAACGCTTTTTCAATGATTTTACTGATAAATGGAAGGTTTGATATTGGCCTATAGTAGCTCATTAGTGATGTGTCTAGATTGTTCTTTTTTAAGAGTGGCTTGATTACTGCAGTTTTCAGGGCCTGTGGAAAGATTCCTGAAAGAAGAGATGTGTTCACAATCAGTAGAAGATCAGAAGCCACACAATTAGAAACATTTTTGAAAACACCCGTTGGTAGAATATCAAGGCAACAGGAGGAGGTTTTCAGATGTTGTATAATGTCCTCCAGGTTTTTATGGTTGATCGTATGAAATTCTGCCATATTGGAACTAGTTTTGCTTGAACACTGTGACAACACATATCCTGTACTTGATATGGAGGCACTGACTGTTTGTCTAATCTTCTGAATTTTGTCTTTGAAGAAGGAGGCAAAGTCATTGCAGGCCTTGGTAGATAAAAGTTCAGATGCTACTGGTACTGGAAGGTTTGTTAACCTATCGACAGTAGCAAACAAAGCACGTGAATTATTATTGTTTCTAGAGATAATATCAGAGAAGAAGGACCGCCTTGCATTCCTCAGTTCCAAATTATAAATGCAAAGTCTCTCTTTATAAGTGTTATAATGGACCAGGAGATTTGTTTTTCGCCACCTTCGTTCAGCTTTTCGACACTCTCTTTTTTCTGTTCTCACCAGTGGGACATTTCTCCATGGAGACCTTTTTTTACCAGAGACAACTTTGATCTTAGTGGGAGCAATGGCATCAATAACATTTGTAATTTTACAGTTGAAATGATCTACAAGCTCAGTGACTGAGAGTCCAGGGGGTGGGTGTGGAGGAGAAAAGCTGAATAAATGTTTCACTGGTGCTTTCAGTGATATACCGTTTTCTGATTATCTTTGTTTAGACACTTTTGGGCACAGAGATAGAGCCGTTAAAGAAAACACAGGAATGATCAGACAGAGCAACATCAGTCACCACAACCTTGGAAATGTTCAGACCCTTGGAGACAATCAAGTCCAGCGTGTGCCCCTTATTGTGCGTGGGCTCTGTCACATGCTGAGTCAGTCCATAGCTCTCAAAAACACAACACAGTTCTTTGGTCCCCCTGTCCTGGGGTTGTCAACATGAATGTTAAAATCACCCGCAATGATTACACAATCAAAGTTAATGCAGATTATAGACAGCAGTTCAGTGAAGTCTCTTTTTTCTGAAGGTTGCACAGTATTTAGGTGGCCTGTAGATATTTATAAATATCGCTTGAGGGGAGGACCTTAACTGAAAGCCACATATTCAAAAGAAGCAACATTTCCATAACATATTTGCGTACAGTGGAATGAGTCTTTAAACAAAATGGCGACTCCACCTCCTTTCTTATTCACTCTATTGTCGCTCATAAAACTGAAGTTAGGGGGAGCTGACTCGATGAGAACAGCAGCGCTGTTATTATGGTCTAACCAGGTCTCAGTTAAAAACATAAAATCTAGATTGTGATTAATAATAAAATCATTGATTAAAAATGATTTTTCTGCCAAAGACCCGACATTTAGTAAAGCTAGTTTTAGTGCATTTTCATTTTTTGGGACAGGCTGTGGCTGACGAGGAATGGATGCTAAATTTGCTAAGTTTCCAGTTAAGTGCTTATTCGCCATCCTTTTTCTATTACCTATCGCAACATAAATTGAGTGACATGAGTGTCACTAGGCCTGCAGCCTGGACCCGGCACATATCAGTTAATGCTTGCTGGATTTTGCACACAAGCGTCTTCATCAGTCTGGGGGGAAGGAGTTTGCTGACATCCTGGCAGAGGTGCCTGGCGTTTGACTTTTGCCCGGGGTTGAGCGATGGGTGAAAAGGGGAGTTGAGGTTTCGTTTCTCTGCTCTGTGGTCTCCCACGGTCAAATCTGTGCACAGGTGGGGGCTGTGGAGAATCACTGTCGCACCTTGTTGTGTCTTCCTCTTGTTTAGATTGGTCTTGTCTTGTGTCCTTAACGGGGTATGTGTGGCGCAAAGAGTAAAGTAGGTTAGAGGTGAACAGCTTTACTCCTGGCTTGTTAAGGAAATGTCTATCTGCTTTAAAAAGATGTCTGCGCTCCCAGAAAAGGTAAAATTGTCAATGAACTGCAGAGAATGGACGATACATTGAGTTGAAAGCCATTTGTTTAGTGCCAACAGTCGGCTGAATCTCTCAGCTCCTCTTCTCACTGGCGGTATAGGCCCACTGATAAACACGTCTGCGTTTAAGGAGCTGACTTGGTTTAGCAGTTCCATAAAGTCCAGTTTCTGCAATTCAGACTGTTGCTTTACAACATCATGTGACCCTATATGTAGTATATAGGTGGTATGTAGCTGTGTCCTGACCGTTAGTCGTCCTCCCATTTCCCAGGAAAATGATTTACTCTTAGGCTTTGCACCAGCCGAGTTCCAGGGAGGACTACCACTTGTTGATTTATTACCCGTTCCACTGCCCTCCTGTTTCTTTGTAGTCTTCTTGGTGCTAATTAACCGTGTGTTAGCATGCTTTTGTCTATTGTTTTGGGTCCATGGTAAAGTGGTGTCATTTCCGCAAGATCTGTTCACTTCCACGTTCACTTCTAATAGGTGAACCTTGGTTTCCAGAAGTGCAATCTTCTGAAGGAGTTTGTAGTAGTCATCCACGGAAAAAGGAGGCATCTTGCTGCTAATTAGCTTTAGCTACAGTCACTGTAGGACAGGCTTGAGCTATTGGTAGGCCACGCTCAGGCAGAAAAATGTTAAAAGATGGCCTACTATGTCTACAAAAAATGTAGAGTCCAATGATTTATAGGTATCCAAGAGCCGCTGCTCATAGTTTCTCTCAGAGGAAAAGCAAGATTATCAGCAAAAATATGCAAGCAGAGGCAGGAGCAAGCAGCAAAGCGTCTGCACTGTAAGAAGCAGGAAGCAGGACTTCCACCCAGGAGACCGGGGATCATGTCCCGCATGTCACGTTTCCTAACCACAACCGTTGCTTTCTTCTTCTCCTAAACCCAACTGTCCCATTCTTCTCCTCCTAAACCCAACTGTCCCATTCTTCTTTACCATAAACCAAACTTTCTTCTTGTCCTAGACCCAACTGTCCCGTTCTTCTTTTCCTAAACCCAACTGTCCCGTTCTTCTTCTTCTAAACCCAACTGTCCCATTCTTCTTTTCCTTAACCCAACTCTCCCGTTCTTCTTTTCCTAAACCCAACCGTCCCGTTGTTTTCCCACATGGCATGGAAACATAAGCCCACCCACGACTGTTTTCTTACCTTACCTTAATTTCACGGAAATTCTTCCGTGGGCCCATTATAGAATTTTCCGCGATTTTGTGAAACTGACACAGATTATGAGTTAAGTGTCCGCGTTCATTTTGTGAAATTCTTTTTTTATACAATTGTAATAGTCGTATCCCTATTACAGGTGTACACATTCTACTACTGATTGTTTCCAGGTGCAACCATTGTAGTCAAACACTGGATAATGAAAGCAAAACTGCATCATAGAAACTGCTGTTGACAGCATGAAATATACATGGATTTTATTTAGTTTTATTGTAATAGACCAAAACACCTAGAGTATCTTAAATGTAACTTCTACAACTATACAGTTTATTACAGAAAACCTCTCTCAATTCACCTTTTTTTAAACCCTAATAACAAAGTTAATCCTGCACACCACTGTTTCCCAAAATCATACAAATCATGTACAGTGAACCCTCGTTTATCACGGGGGTTACGTTCCAAGAAGAACCCGTGATAGGCGAAATCCGTGAAGTAGTAACCTTTATTTTTTTTACAATTATTATACAATAAAATGCTCCATAATACATTAAAATCAAAGAACAAAACCTTTTTACAGGCCCTAGCATTTGTTTAACAAATCAAAGTACTGTATAAACGTTTTTTTACAAATAACAACTGTACTGTAAAATAATAATTTTAATCAATACGAACTGAAGGCTTAAAATTGCGGAGATCAGCACACCCCCCCCCCGCCCCTACAGCGACCAGAGTCATTGGAACGGGAGAGAATGAAAAATGATTACGAAAAAAATACAAAGTACAGTAGGAAAAATAGTGACTCGTGTATTTCCCTGCTCTTCTGACGGAGCCGCTGCATCCCGACTCCGTTCTGTAGCGGGTTTTTCTTCTAAAGCCCGCGGTGCAGGTGTGTTTTTCTTCTAAAGCCCGCGGTGCAGGTGTGTTTTTTCGAGAGAAGAACATAGTTATCGGTAGTTGTTGTCGCTCTTTTTTCTTCTCAGCAAAAAGATTCTTATGAACCGACATGCCACCATTGATTATGTTGCAGAATGCAGAACACAACGCACGATGCAAATCCGTGAAGCAGCGAGACCGTGAAAGGTGAACCGTGATATAGCGAGGGTTCACTGTATTCAAAGATGACTCAGATCTTACATGTCTGGTGTAATGTAACGCTCATTAGAGTGACGCTGCAAACTTGCTGGAAACAGGCAAGAAATGTCTGTTTCATAACCAAAGTAGTTCTTTGCACATAATAACATACTTCCTTTGCTCTGGTAAATGACACAATCTTTATACATCACTTGATGCTCAACGGTCACACGGTTCCTGGAGTGTGTTTTAATGTGCTTTATTTCTCAAGACTAGTAGTAGAAAGGCATGTCATGAATGCAGAAGTTGGGCTGCAGGCTCCCAAAGGTGCAGTCAGACGTGGAGCTTAAACGTCTTGTAGTATAAGTCCTGGTACATGCACACATTCTGGTAATGCTACTCATATCTTTTAGCTATGATTATATTTTGAATTGTTTATGTAAATATATTATGCACATTATATGTTCGAGGATATTTAAACTCTCAATGAGCTCAATTAAACAATCAAAATGTACAAATGTAAGATATTTAACAGACTTAACATACAGTATGCACCAATTATTTCTTGTGGTATTTTTCAACTACACCCCCACCACACCCTCTCGCAATACTTCATCATCACACTCATTTCATCTCTCTTCCTTCGAAGAGGAGGCGGAGATTATTACCAACCTCCTGCATGTTATGTAACTTTATCATATTTATTGAAGACTGTTTGGATGCAGAGGACAAAACATCAGACATTGGTGTAGGGAACTCGTTCGTGTCTTGCAGCTGTCAAAGGTAAATTTTGGGACATTTTATTATAATAATTGATTATGAAGGTAATGACGTAAATAGTCATGAAAATGAATATGTAACCTTTAACAAGCAGACAGATGGGGACTGTACTGTATTAAACCAACTATATTTCATTTGGGTTTTTGCTTGCCTTACATTAAATTGTCAGACTTATGGATATGTGATTGTGTAACAAAGAAGGAAAATGTAGTTTAAGGAACTACTTGTTGTCTGGAGTTTGCACCTTCAGCGTTGAAAGCACTTAACTGGAAGTCCCTGTAGATGAATGTGTCAGCTAAATAAAATGTAATTTAATGTAATAACTAACAAATTAGCTGAAGGAAAAGTGAGAGAAGAAAAATGGGACAGAGCATGCACAATTAATGGGAAATTAAACATGAAGTAGAACTACTCTGTAGACATTTCAGAAATGTAGTCCATGTATTGAAAACCAAAACGTGCTTACAAAGGTGATTTCTTACAAATGTGTGTGTGTGTGTGTGTGTGTGTGTGTGTGTGTGTGTGTGTGTGTGTGTGTGTGTGTTCTGAAACATCATTAATCCACAGAAAGATATTTGGGAAATTTTGATGATGCCAATAATAATGAGCTTAGATATGTAAAGATGTAAAATAGTTTTGTGTGTTGTGACACTATGATGACTGAGGTTATGTTATGTAACGACAGACAGGTTACAGCCATTTACTGATTCAGTTAGAGATGTTTAGTGAAATAAGGAAATTAATCTTTACACAACAGATCATGCAGATGGTTTATCAAGTGGATTAATCAGTCTCATCCTGAACCAGAGGGCAGAGGGGCATTCAACAAGTAGGGGGGCATCAAGTACAGAACACAGGCTAAATGTATTATAATGCATTATTATATTTCTATTCATCCCCAGAACTTCTATGCTATCTGAAACAGATACTATACTATAAGTGTAGTATAGTGTGCATAGTTATATATGTATATATGCCCGAAACTGTAGTATTTGATTAAATATCATAAGCAGACAGGGTACTAAATATTAAGGAAGTTTAATACTGAAAGCAATAAGATTAATTTTTTTAATTATTTGATTTGTGAGTATTCTATATATGTATGCTGAACATGTTTCACATCTCATTTTATAACCTGATCTCCTAAACAGGTTTCACTCTGAAGAATGGCAGATTTCAACATTAACGCCACATCACGTGCCATGAGCCATGATTACAACAGCACCTACAACGACTTTGACTTTGAAAATATAGACTTCATCGTGTATGTTATGACATGCATGATAATCTGTATCGGACTTCCTTTGACCCTCGTGGCCATCTATGCTCTTTATTCTCTGGTACGTACATTATAACTGTATAATATCATAATTACTGCTTAGTTAAAATGTAAATTAAGCTGATTGGACCCTGCAGACATATTTGGGAAGAGGAGTTCAGAACATGTCTTCTTTACTTGTTTTCCTGCAGGTGGGAAAGGATCACGTTGCTCCGATCTACGTCATCAACCTTCTCATTTCTGACCTCATTCAGTTCTGCTGCATGATCGTTTTTGTGGCAAACCCTCTGTCCTCGATTGCACCTTACTTTATTTACAACTCTAGTCTGACGGCCAGTGTTTACTTCATGGTGTGCATCGCCCTGGAAAGGTATCTGTCTCTCCACAATGTGTGTAATAATAATAATAAATTGTATTTATATAGCGCTTTTATGGTACTCAAAGACACTTTACAGTAAAAACCAGCACATATATCACATTAAACAGATAAGCAATAGAACCAACACATAAAACAAGCATATTAAAGCAAATAAAAACAGTAAAACCAGTAGCTGTCAGGTGAGAAATGTAAGACAATTATGTGGATCGCTAATCTGAGCTACTTCTGTGTCTGACCATTGTATTACTATATGATTCTGAAGCTGTGTCTTACATCTTGTATTACAGGTATTTGGTCATCGTCTGGCCACTGTGGTACCGCTTCAGACGGACCATCAAGATCTCTGTGGTGGTCTGTGTCCTGGTCTGGGTTGTTTCTTTGTCTTCTGTCTTTCTCTTCTTTTCTGCATTTTGGTATTTTCACATCCTATTTTTCCTCCCTCCCCTCCCACTGCTCATATTCTTCCTGGTTGGGACCCTCAAAGCCCTGTCTGCTTCCGTCTCAGTTCCAGCTGATGAAAAACGACGAATTGTGGCAATGTTGGTCCTGGTGCTGGTTATTTACCTGCTGCTGTTCCTGCCCAAAATCATCTTTCTTCTGAAAGATGTTTACTCATATAACATAACCCTCTACATCGTCTCTGATGTGTTTTTTAAGTTGAGTCCTCTTGCAGACTTAGTTCTGTATATTTTCATGAGGAAAGGGGCCGTAGACAAGGTTTTGGCCTCTGTGTGTTGTTGCAGAATGGACAGCAATGATGTCAGCAGTTCAACAGTATGAATGATGACAACATGTCCACAGTCAGCTTATGGTGTCTGTCCATGTATGAGTCTCACATGTCTCTTCATATTCATAACTTGTGGCTAAATGTTCTCCTACAAACATTGCGACCGAATAGTTTCTCTCCTCATGTTCTCCTGCATTATGTTCTTGGAACTTAATCTACTAATTGATGAATGGACTAATGGTTTCAGCGGTCCTTGTATAGGATGGTTTGGGTAGTTACTTCAACCTACCAATGAAACAAGTTCTAGCAAATCAGATGTAAAGTAGGGCAGTTCTTTGCCAAAAAGCAAGTCTGCAGTGTGGTCGCCATGGTAACACGGCTGAATGCAGGGGTGGCCTCTACCTCACCCAGTAAGAGTGTTCGCCCCATGTAGGCTGAGTCCTGCAGCGGCCCGGGTTTGAATCCCACCTGCGGTCCTTTGCTGTGTGTCATCCCCATCTCTCTGCCTTTCATGTCTATCCACTATAATAAAGGGGAAAAGCTCCCCCAAAAAAATAATCTTTTAAAAAAAATGGATGCAAAGTTTATCAAACAGAGCATGTAAATACAGCTTTATTTGAGAAAGGTGTTAAAAATATATGGGGCCGGGCAAGAGGAAAAGGGTGGAGATGGGAAGCCGTTGGTGCATGAACAGGAGACTGTACGGCAGCAGCAGTAAGAAAGTGCTTGCTAGTCATTAGATGCTAGTCACAAGCTTTGTTCTGTGTACTCTGTCATACGAGTATGTTCCTGGCAACAACGACTACCGTTACCGCTGCGAATGTGCCTTCACTGACCGACCGTGTGTGATAAAAAAATAATACGTTTGCATGTTTATAGCAGAGCTTGATTTGTCATTAACGATGGCCTCTGTGTAAAAAGCTATCTGAAGACCAAACTGCCTTGACAAAGCTGTCTGTTTGATCTGTGAATCCTCCATGTAATGCTGAATAACAGCAGAACAGCAATAATAGGTACCTATAGAGATTGTATGAGGAAGTTAAAACCATGTGGTGTGCATGTGTCGACAGAGTTCTCAAGAAAAACCAAGGTAAAATAGATATGTTGACATATCTGACGCAAATTCACTCAGCCAGTTTGTGACAGAGTCAAGAAGTCTGTTGATTTTCACAAGGCCGAGAAGATTTGTGTTTTAAGCTTGTATTGTATGCATATGTTTTTTGTGGTATATAAATGGAATCAACTTGCAACATGTGTTCTGGTCTTTCATTTTTAAGCGCTACATTAAAATGTTTGGCTTGATGTTTTTGTCATTCAGTGTGCCTTTGTGCTGCTTTTCAGGACATGTCTAACAGTAGATTTACTGTTAGCCAGTGTTATTCGGATGTGCACCAAGTAGTAGGCACACTTTCAAAAGGTCTTCAAAATTTTCTAGTTGCTTTATGTTCTTTGAACTGTATCTGCATTGCTTTTTTGATACAACTGTAACAGGTGTACACATTCTGCTACGGTTTGTTTCCAGCAGGTGAAGCCTTTTTAGGCAAGCCAAGGCAAGGCAGCTTTATCTGTAGAGCACATTTCAGCAACAGGGCAATTCAAAGTGCTTTACACAAAACAGTTTAAAAAAAAACAGTTCAAAAATAAAAACAGAGAAAAGACAGGAATAAAAGTTACAGTGCAGTAAAATAAATTAAACATTAAAGAAATTAACATAATTTAAAGAAAGGCAACATCAAAAAGAAAGGTCTTCAGCATTGATTTAAAAGAACTGAGAGTAGCAGCAGATCTGCAGGTTTCTGGGAGTTTGTTCCAGATTTGAGGAGCATAGAAACTGAACGCTGCTTCCCCCTGTTTAGTTCTGACTCTGGGGACAGAAAGCAGACCTGTCCCAGATGACCTGAGAGGTCTGGGGGGGGTCATAGTGTACTAGCAAATCAGAAATGTATTTTGGCCCTAAACCGTTTAATGATTTATAAACTAGCAAAAGTATTTTGAAATCAATTGAAATCATATTATTATTATTAGTACAGGAAGCCAGTGTAAAGACTTCAGAACTGGAGTGATGTGCTCCAGTCTCTTGGTCTTAGTGAGGACTCGAGCAGCAGCGTTCTGAATCAGCTGCAGCTGTCTGATTTTTTTAGGGAGACCTGTAAAGACCCCGTTACAGTAGTCAAGTCTACTGAAGATGATAGCATGGACAAGTTTTTCCAAATCCTGTTGACACATAAGTCCTTTAACCCTTGATCTATTCTTAAGGTGATAATAGGCTGACTTTGTAATTGTCTTAATGTGGCTGTTAAAATTCAGGTCAGAGTCCATGACTACAAGATTTCTGGCTTTGTCTGTTGTTTTTAACATTGTTGTTTGAAGCTGAGCGCAGACTTTTAATTGTTCCTCTTTTGCTCCAAAAGCAACCACCTCAGTTTTTCCTTCATTTAATTTAAAAAAGTTCTGGCACATCCAGCCGTTAATTTGTTCAATGCACTAAGTCAGTTTTTGTATTGGACTATAGTCCCCTGGTGATGAGATGATGTAAATTTGTGTGTCGTCCGCTCAACTATGGTAACTTATTTTGTTGTTTTCCATAATCTGAGCCAGTGGAAGCATGTAGATGTTAAACAGAAGAGGCCCCAGAATGGAGCCTTGGGGAACTCCGCACGTCATATTTGTACGCTCAGATGTATAATTACCTATTGACACAAAGTAATCCCTATTCTGTAAGTAGGATTCAAACCAGTTTAGTACTAAGCCAGAAAGGCCAACCCAGTTTTCCAATCAGTCTAGTGATATGTCATGGTCGACCGTGTCAAATGCAGCACTGAGATCACGTAATACTAAGAATGACATTTTGCCATTGTCTGTGTTAAGGTGGATGTCATTAAAGACCTTAACGAGAGCCGTCTCAGTGCTGTGGTGTGGTCGGAAACCCGACTGAAAGGTATCAAAACTGTTGTTTAGTGACAAGAAATGGTTGAGTTGTTGAAAAAATGCTTTTTCAGTGATTTTACTTAAAAACGGAAGGTTTGATATCGGCCTATAGTTGCTCATTAGTGATTACTGCAGTTTTTAGGGCCTGTGGAAAGATACCTGAAAGAAGAGACATGTTCATGAAAGAAGAGACGTGTTTTTAGTCAAACACTGAATAATTAAAGCAAAACTGCTTCATAGCGGCTGTTGAAATAGCATGAAATATACATGGATTTTATTTAGTTTTATTGTAATAGACCAAAACATCTATCTTAAATGTTACTGTGCATTAACTTCTACTATATATACAGTATATATACAGTATATTATACAGTTTATTACACAAAACCTCTGTCAATTCACCTGTTTTAAAACCCCAATAACAAAGTTAATTCTGCACACCACTGTTTCCCAAAATCATACAAATGATGTATTCAAAGATGACTCAGATCTTACATGTCTGGTGTAATATAACGCTCATTAGAGTGACGCTGCATATAGCAGAAAACGTCAGGTTGAAATCCAAAGCACCCACATTAAACATCAAGAAGCGTTCAATGTGGTTATTGATTCTTTGCACATAATAACTTTCTTTGCTCTGGTAAATGACACAATCTTTATTTACATCACTTGATGCTCAACGTTCACTGGAGTGTGTTTTAATGTGCTTTATTTCTGAAGACTAGTAGTAGAAAGGCATGTCATGAATGCAGAAGTTGGGCTGCAGGCTCCCAAAGGTGCAGTCAGACGTGGCCATAGCACAGCGGCCGCAGTGGCAGCTCAGAGCCACGGGGTAGGTGACGGTCGGGTCCACGCCGGGAGAACAGTCAGGGAGCTTAACCGTCTTGTAGTATAAGTCCTGGTACATGCACACATTCTGGTACACGTTGCTGTACGGTAGCTTAAAGACAGGGTCCTGGAAGAGAGCAAACGTAGTGGGAAGTCATGGAAGACAACATGCTGATATTCATTTCCTTTTTTATTTTCAAGGTTCATGTTTATTATTTTTGGCTTTTTAATTTCAGGTTTGAGTCTTTTCATTCCACATTCCTATTTAGTCACATGTTTAAATGTTTCTTTTTAAAGGTTTATGTAAGTAAATGATATACATTATATGTTTGAGGATATTTAAACCTTCAATAAGCTCATCAAAACAGCAACATATTAAGCAGACTTAACATGTATGTGCTGATTACTACTTGTGGTGTTTTCCAACTATGACCCACCCCAACACTACTTTATACATTTCATTACAGTTCATACTCATTTCATCTCTCTTCCTTCGAAGAGGAGGCGGAGATTATTACCAACCTCCTGCATGTTATGTAACTTTATCATATTTATTGAAGACTGTTTGGATGCAGAGGACAAAACATCAGACATTGGTGTAGGGAACTCGTTCCGTGTCTTGCAGCTGTCAAAGGTAAATTTTGGGACATTTTATTATATAGATTGTTCTTATTAGGTTGCTAGTCTAGTTAATGTCTATCATTATTATACTTGGTGACCGGTTGTGATGAGACAGTAGAAAGATAAAGAATTTAAGGATGGGCAGATCAAGTAAGACACAATGATCACAGTGAGACGCCTTTCACTGTTAACACACCCAAAAACACACACACCTCCAAAAGCCTGAAAGTCTTTGATATCTAAGATTTATTATTTGGTGCCCCCCAGTGTTAGAATAAAAAAAGGCCCTGCTACCAGAGCCCTGACAAATAGTTGACTAAACTGCAAGCTAATATAGTGGGATACAGAATATGAATAAATAAATAACAAAAAATAATATTTATTTTATTTGATAACTGTACTGATCTAATTCAGAGGGCTAAACCAATCCCAGTGTGTCATGTGAAGCACTTTGTGACATCTGTAAAAGGTGCTATATCAAATTAATATTAGTATTACTAGAATAATAATAATAATAATAATAATAATAATAATAATAATAATAATAGCAGTTGCTGCAGGGTTGTGAGTTGACTGATTTTTAGGAGACCTGTAAAGACACTGTTAAGTAGTCAAGTCTATGAAGCATGGAAAAGTTTTTCCAAATCCTTTAACGCTTGATATATTCTTAAGGTGATTATAGGCTGACTTTGTAATTGTCTTAATGTGGCTGTTAAAATTCAGGTCAAGATTTCTGGCTTTGTCTGTTGTTTTTAACATTGTTGTTTGAAGCTGAGCGCAGACTTTTAATCGTTCCTCTTTTGCTCCAAAAATAACCACCTCAGTTTTTCCTTCATTTAATTTCAGAAAGTTCTGGCACATCCAGTCGTTAATTTGTTCAATGCACTTAGTCAGTTTTTGTGTTGGACTATAGTCCCCTGGCGATAGGTTATGTAAATTTGTGTGTCATCCACACAACTATGTCAACTTATTTTGTTGTTTTCCATAATCTGAGCCAGTGGAAGCATGTAGATGTTAAACAGAAGAAGCCCCAGAATGGAGCCTTGGGGAACTCCGCACGTCATACTTGTACACTCAGATGTATAATTACCTATTGACACAAAGTAATCCCTATTCTGTAAGTAGGATTCAAACCAGTTTAGTACTGAGCCAGAAAGGCCAACCCAGTTTTCCAATTGGTCAAGTAATATGTCGTGGTCGACCGTGTCAAATGCAGCACTGAGATCAAGTAATACTAAGAATGAAATTTTGCCACTATCTGTGTTTAAGTATATTTCATAAAAGACTTTAACAAGAGCCGTCTCAGTGCTGTGGTGTGGTTGAAAACCCGATTGAAAGGCATCAAAACTGTTGATTAGTGACAAGAAAAGGTTCAGTTGTTGAAAAACCACTTTTTCAACGATTTTACTTAAAAATGCAAGGTTTGATATTGGCCTATAGTTGCTCATTAGTGATGTGTCTAGATTGTTCTTTTTTAAGTGTGGCTTGATTACTGCAGTTTTCAGGGTCTGTGGAAAGATACCTGAAAAAAGAGATGCGTTCACAGACTGTAGAAGATCAGAAGCCAAACAATTCGAAACATTTTTGAAAACACCCGTTGGTAGAATATCAAGGCAACAGGAGGAGGTTTTCAGATGTTGTATAATGTCCTCCAGGTTTTTATGGTTGATCTGTTATTATGGTCTAACCAGGTTTCAGTTAAAAACCTAAAATCATTATTATGCTTTATAATAAAATCATTAATTAAAAATGATTTTCCTGACCTGAGTAGTAGTTTTTTGGGGAAGGCTGTGGCTGACGAAGAATGGATGACAAATAATATCTATACATGTCATCTACATTGACTCTTAACTTAAAACATGGCATTTTTCTCTGTCGACACGTGCATGTGTTGACACAGTCCTCGATGGGCATGTGTCGACAGAGTTGTCAAGAAAAACCAAAGTGGGAAGTCATAGAAGACAACATTTTGATATTAATTTCCTTTGCTTTTTTTATTAGATTTTTTATTTTTTGCTTTTTTTATTTTCAGGTTTGATTCTTTTTATTCCACATTCCTGTTTAGTCCCGTGTTTGTTAATTATCATATTACTTAATACTATCTCATGTCTGTCTGAATGGTTTAAATTGTTTTATGTAAATAAATTACATGAATTATACCTTTGAGAATATTTAAACCTTCAATAAGCTCATCAAAACAATCAAAAAAGAAACATATTAAACAGACTTAACATGCATGTGCTGATTACCCCCGCCCCCTCCCTCTCCTCCCCTTCCTCTTGCAATCCTTTATGTTCACACTCATTTCATCTCTCTTCCTTTAAAGAGGAGGCGGAGATTATTACCAACCTCCTGCATGTTATGTAACTTTATCATATTTATTGAAGACTGTTTGGATGCAGAGGACAAAACATCAGACATTGGTGTAGGGAACTCGTTCGTGTCTTGCAGCTGTCAAAGGTAAATTTTGGGACATTTTATTATATAGATTGTTTAAAAAGTAATGTAAATAGTCATGGAAATGATTATGCAACATTTAACATGCATACAGCTGGAGACTGTACTGTGTTTAAACTATATTTCATTTGGGTTTTACCTATTTATTTTGGCTTACCTTAAATTGTAAGATTTATGGATTTGTTTTTGTGTAACAAAGACAGAAAATGTAGTTTAAGAAAACGGATAAAAAGATAAGCATGACAATAATAAAAAGGAAAAATGAGAGAAGGGGATAGATTATGCACAATTAACGGGGAATTATTGTGTAGACATTTCACAAATGTAGTCCATATATAAAAACATACTTACAAAGGCTATTTCTTACATGAATGTATGTATGTATGTATGTATGTATGTATGTACGTATGTATGTATGTATGTATGTACGTACGTATGTATGTATGTAGGTATGTATGTATGTATGTATGTAGGTATGTATGTATGTATGTATGTAGGTATGTATGTATGTATGTATATGTGTATGTATGTGTGTATGTATGTACATATGTATGTATGTATGTATGTATGTGGGTATGTATGTAGGTATGTATATGTGTATGTATGTATGTATGTATGTATGTACGTACGTATGTATGTATGTATGTGGGTATGTATGTATGTGGGTATGTATGTATGTATGTACGTATGTATTATTTCATGGATTTCACAAATTTCAGTATGACAGTTATGTCGTAAACCGTTTACATATGACCATGCACGACTCAAATCTGCACTCGCCTCACATTGGGAAGTGACAGCTAGCAAGAGACAAGAGTATACTTCTGTGTAGGCTACTTCAAAATAAAAGCACTTCCTGTGACAGTTTGCAGTAAAACTAAATTACTGTTAAACAAATAAGGTTGTGTACCTTTACAAATATCAGCTGTAAATCAAGAAATGTAAATAATGTAACTGCAATGCAACTCCCCGTCATGCTGTGAGATGTGCTGTTGTGGTTTACACCTTAGAGCCACCGTAATAAGCAGATAGTGTATCAAAAATTGAGGAAAGTCAATAGAAAATGAAAGCAATTGATTTTTTTTGTGGGTATCCTACATATGAATCCGGTATTTGTTTGAACTTGCTCCTCACAGCTTTAGTGATGTCACTGAGCAAGGCTAGGTAGATATTAAACAGCATGTTTCATGCCTCATTTTATAACCTGATCTCCTAAACAGGTTTCACTCTGAAGAATGGAAGATCTCTACATTAACAAGACATCATACCATGATGATGATTACTATGATTTAATCTTCTGTACCCGTTATATACAAACAGTAGTCATCATATACTGGGTGACATGCGTAATCATTTGTATCGGACTTCCTTTGACCCTCGTGGCCATCTATGCTCTTTATTCTCTGGTACGTACATTATGACTGAGATCTATTTGTGTTAAGTGTCTGTATGGATCTTGATCTGAGTTGGGGGCCACATGTTAGAGGGCTGGGGTGAAGTATTTTAATGACCTATACATTTACAGGAATAATCAACTGCTTAGTTAAAATGTACATGAAGCTGATTGGACCTTGCAGACATATTTGGGAAGATTATGTTTAAAATTGCTTTTTTTAACTGTAACCAATGTTTTCCTGCAGGTGGGAAAGGATAATGTCGCTCCGATCTACGTCATCAACCTTCTCATTTCTGACCTCATTCAGCTCTGCTGCATGATCAGTTTTGTGTCAATAAAAAGTGACCTGAACGTAATACCCAGTCTCATTTATGGCTGTAGTCTGATGGCCAGTGTTTGCTTCATGGTGTGCATCGCCCTGGAAAGGTATCTGTCTCTCCACAATGTGTGTAGCTTCTTCTGTGTCTGACCATTGTATTACTATATGATTCTGAAGCTGTGTCTTACATCTTGTATTACAGGTATTTGGTCATCGCCTGGCCACTGTGGTACCGCTTCAGACGGACCATCAAGATCTCTGTGGTGGTCTGCGTCCTGGTCTGGGTTGTTCCTACTGTCTATTTCTTCTTTTCTTTAGGTTCGCGTCGTCGAGCGTTTTTAATACCTTTGTACATATTTTCCATCCTTCCCCTCCACTGCTCGTATTCTTCCTGGTTGGGACCCTCAAAGCCCTGTCTGCTTCCATCTCAGTTCCTGCTGATAGAAAACGACGAATTGTGGCAATGTTGGTCATGGTGCTGGTTATTTACCTGCTGCTGTTCCTGCCCATAATCCACACACTTAGGAAAATACAGAATGTAGAAATAAATTACACAACCCTAGACATCCTGTCTAATGTGTTAGTTAAGTTGAGTCCTCTTGCAGACTTAGTTCTGTATGTTCTCATAAGGAAAGGGGCCGTAGACAAGGTTTTGGCCTCTATGTGTTGTTGCAGAATGGACAGCGATGATGTCAGCAGTTCAACAGTATGAATGATGACAACATGTCCACAGTCAGCTTCATGTAGGCAGAGAAAGAGGGAGGGAGAGAGAGAGAGAGAGAGAAAAAGGAGAAACAGAAGAAGGCATGTAGGTAAAAGATAGAGACAACACAGATTCTTTCTTCTACTGATTTGGTGTCCAATAAGACACCTAACTGTTGATGTAAGCCATCTTTTGTAGGAGTTGGGTCTGCACCAATCACTCTTCTCTTTGCAGCTTTGGATCTATCACCCCCTCCGACACACCTGTGTCAGGTTATAGATGTGCAAAGTATGTTGCTGTTCATAACAACATTAATCTTCATCAAGACACACAGTAGAGAGAACCAAGTTAATGGAATTTTGTCAAGAGACAACTGATTTGTGTTTTATACCAGTTGGTATTTACCTGCATAATTTAATACAACTCAAATATAAGCAATCACGGTTTGTGCCGTACGCATCACTGTACATGATGAAAAATTAAACTCTTTTCAAGATTACTTATATGATCTGAATTTGTTTAACTCCATTTTTGAACTATCAATCAGAGCCCAGACTTCAAATTTATATTTTTTTCTAATCAGTAATGGTGAGCAAGATACTTGCACTTAATTTTCTTCATATGGTTCATGCAGCTTATAGTGTCTGTCCATGTATGAGTCTTATATATTATTCAAAAGCAGCTTGATTGGTTGGGGTTAGGCATTGACTTGGAGTTGTTAAGGTTAGGATAGCCGATTGGTCAGGGGATAGGACCTGTACATGTAGACATGGATGCCTGGCCAATAGTAGTGTGTGAATGCTAATGAAGGGCGGGTCTTGGAGTGGCCATAGTAGGAAAAACAATATCGCGAATGTCTCAAGGAGTATCCTTTTTTAAATTGGACTAATATTGAAGATTAACGACACATCACTGGACATGAGCCATGATTACGGCAAATAATATAATACAGCACTATTCATCATAGATGTGGTGACATGCATTATCATATACACTCACCGGCCACTTTATTAGGTACACCTGTCCAACTGCTCGTTAACACTTAATTTCTAAGCAGCCAATCACATGGCGGCAACTAGGCATGTAGACATGGTCAAGAGAATCTCCTGCAGTTCAAACCGAGCATCAGTATGGGGAAGAAAGGTGATTTGAGTGACTTTGAACGTGGCATGATTGTTGGTGCCAGAAGGGCTGGTCTGAGTATTTCAGAAACTGCTAATCTACTGGGATTTTCACGCACAACCATCTCTAGGGTTTACAGAGAATGGTCCGAAAAAGAAAAAACATCCAGTGAGCGGCAGTTCTGAGGGCGGAAATGCCTTGTTGATGCCAGAGGTCAGAGGAGAATGGCCAGACTGGTTCGAGCTGATAGAAGGGCAACAGTGACTCAAATAACCACCCGTTACAACCAAGGTGGGCAGAAGAGCATCTCTGAACGCACAGTACGTCGAACTTTGAGGCAGATGGGCTACAGCAGCAGAAGACCACATCGGGTGCCACTCCTTTCAGCTAAGAACAGGAAACTGAGACTACAATTTGCACAAGCTCATCGAAATTGGACAATAGAAGATTGGAAAAACGTTGCCTGGTCTGATGAGTCTCGATTTCTGCTGCGACAGTCGGATGGTAGGGTCAGAATTTGGCGTCTACAACATGAAAGCATGGATCCATCCTGCCTTGTATCAACGGTTCAGGCTGGTGGTGGTGGTGTCATGGTGTGGGGAATATTTTCTTGGCACTCTTTGGGCCCCTTGGTACCAATTGAGCATCGTTGCAACGCCACAGCCTACCTGAGTATTGTTGCTGACCATGTCCATCCCTTTATGACCATAATGTACCCAACTTCTGATGGCTACTTTCAGCAGGATAATGCGCCATGTCATAAAGCTGGAATCATCACAGACTGGTTTCTTGAACATGACAATGAGTTCGCTGTACTCAAATGGCCTCCACAGTCACCAGATCTCAATCCAATAGAGCATCTTTGGGATGTGGTGGAACGGGAGATTCGCATCATGGATGTGCAGCCGACAAATCTGCGGCAACTGTGTGATGCCATCATGTCAATATGGACCAAACTCCCTGAGGAATGCTTCCAGCACCTTGTTGAATCTATGCCACGAAGAATTGAGGCAGTTCTGAAGGCAAAAGGGGGTCCAACCCGTTACTAGCATGGGGTACCTAATAAAGTGGCCGGTGAGTGTATATCAGACTTCCTTTGACCCTCCTGGCCATCTCTGCTCTTTATTCTGGGGTACGTACATTATAATTAAGATCTATTTCTGTAAAGGGTCTGTCTGTAAAGGATCTTGATCTGAGTTGTTAGAGGGCTTGGATTAGAGGGCTTGGGTTCTTTTATCATCGTACAAATTTACAGAAATAATCTAGTCCATAATTAAAATGTACATGAAGCTGATTGGACCCTGTAGGCACATTTGGGAAGAGTTCAGGAAGATGTAAAAATGTATCCAAAACGTTTTACTTTTAAAAAATTGTGACTGTTGTGACTTTTATAATTGTGTGTACAGATAATAAACTACACTGCATACTATTTGTTTATCTTTATTTAATATGAGTTTTATTTTGGTGTTTTAGTGGGGGGTCATGCTAGCTTGTAGGATGTGATGTGGACTGGTCTTTTTCTTAACAAAAATGGGAATGTCTGCCTTTGATAACTCACTGCATTAAAACAAGGCATGGCAGCTATGTGTGGACAGCACATCTCAAACACAGAGGCAATGCAAAGTGTTTTAAAACAATAAGGGGGAGTAAAATAAATGTAGATAGAATAATCAGTTTTAAATTAGATTAAATATAATGCTGGTTTGTAATGTTTCCAGTCAAGATGTTTTTATTGCTATTGTTTTTCTCTGTAAATATAATATAATAATTTGGCAAAGGACTTCCTTTCTTAAGTTAAAATAAGAAGTACCTAGTCACAGAGATTTTATGAGGAAGTAAAAACCATTTGGTGGGCATGTGTCAACAGAGTTCTCAAGAAAAAACAAGGTACAACAGAGTGTGGGTTTCTCTGGGTTCCTGTTAGTCAACTTCATGACTTTTGTGGTGTCTTACCAGCCTGGTCTCAAAGAATTACGTGAAATGATCACAAACTGTTAACACCACATTCCGTGGTGGTGGCACCTTGGTAAACAATGCTGATGTAAAGTCAATGAGAAGACAACGTAGCATTAAGAGCAACTAAGGTAGTGAGTAATAAGAAAGCCTGAAAATCCACATCCAAGGTTGGTTGGGGTGGTGGACTGGTCAAACTACACAGGACTTCCATCCAGGAGACCGGGGATCATGTCCCGCGTGTCACGTTTCCTAACCCCAACCGTTGCTTTCTTCATTTCCTAAACCCAACTTTCCCGTTCTTATTTACCTAAACCCAACTGTCCCTTTCTTCTTTTCCTAAACCCAACTGTCCCGTTCTTCTTTTCCTAAACCCAACTGTCCCGTTCTTCTTCTTCTAAACCCAACTGTCCCGTTCTTCTTCTCCTAAACCCAACTGTCCCGTTCTTCTTCTCCTAAACCCAACTGTCCCGTTCTTCTTCTCCTAAACCCAACTGTCCCGTTCTTCTTCTCCTAAACCCAACTGTCCCGTTCTTCTTCTCCTAAACCCAACTGTCCCGTTCTTCTTTTCCTAAACCCAACTGTCCCGTTCTTCTTCTTCTAAACCCAACTGTCCCGTTCTTCTTCTTCTAAACCCAACTGTCCCGTTCTTCTTCTTCTAAACCCAACTGTCCCGTTCTTCTTCTCCTAAACCCAACTGTCCCATTCTTCTTCTTCTCCTAAACCCAACTGTCCCGTTCTTCTTTTCCTAAACCCAACCGTCCCGTTCTTCTTTTCCTAAACCCAACTGTCCCGTTCTTCTTCTTCTCCTAAACCCAACTGTCCCGTTCTTCTTCTCCTAAACCCAACTGTCACCTTCTTCTTTTCCTAAACCCAACTGTCCTGTTCTTCTTTTCCTAAACCCAACTTTACCGTTCTTCTTCTCCTAAACCCAACTGTCCCCTTCTTTTCCTAAACCCAACTTTACCGTTCTTCTTCTCCTAAACCCAACTGTCCCCTTCTTTTCCTAAACCCAACCGTCCGTTGTTTTCCCCGTGGCATGGAAACATAAGCCCACCGACGACCGTTTTCTTACCTTAAGGGTCTGTGTAAATTTCACGGAAATTCTTCCGTGGACCCATCACAGAATTTCCGGCAATTTCGTGAAACTGCCACAGATTATGAGTTAAGTGTCCACGTTCATTATATGGTATTCCTTTGTGATACAATTGTAATAGTCGTATCCCTATTACAGGTGTGCACATTCTACTACTGATTGTTTCCAGGTGCAGCCATTGTAGTCAAACACTGGATAATTAAAGCAAAACTGCATCATAGAACTGCTGTTCAAATAATATGAAATATACATGGATTTTATTTAGTTTTCTTGTAATAGACCCAAACACCTAGAGTATCTTAAATGTAACTTCTACAATTATACAGTTTATTACAGAAAACCTCTCTCAATTCACCTGTTTTAAACCCCAATAACAAAGTTAATTCTGCACACCACTGTTTCCCAAAATCACACAAATCATGTGTTCATAGATGACTCAGATCTTACATGTCTGGTGTAATGTAACGCTCATTAGAGTGACGCTGCAAACGTGCTGGAACCAGGCAGGAAATGTCTGTTTCATAACCAAAGCAGTTCTTTGCACATAATAACGTACTTCCTTTGCTCTGGTAAATGACACAATCTTTATTTACATGACTTGATGTTCAACGTTCATACGGTTCCTGGAGTGTGTTTTAATGTGCTTTATTTCTCAAGTCTAGTAGTAGAAAGGCATGTCATGAATGCAGAAGTTGGGCTGCAGGCTCCCAAAGGTGCAGTCAGACGTGGAGCTTAAACGTCTTGTAGTATAAGTCCTGGTACATGCACACATTCTGGTAATGCTAATGGTAGTGGTGTTTTTCAACTACACCCCCTCCCCACCACACCCTCTTGCAATCATTTATGTTCACACTCATTTCATCTCTCTTCCTTCGAAGAGGAGGTGGAGATTATTACCAACTTCCTGCACGTTATGTAACTTTATCATATTTATTGAAGACTGTTTGGATGCAGAGGACAAAACATCAGACATTGGTGTAGGGAACTCGTTCGTGTCTTGCAGCTGTCAAAGGTAAAATTTTATAAATAACAAATTAGCTGAAGGAAAAACAAGAGAAGAAAAATGATATAGAGCATGCACAATTAATGGGAAATTAAACAACAAGAAGTAGAACTACTCTGTAGACATTTCAGAAATGTAGTCCATGTATTGAAAATCAAAATGTGTGTGTGTGTCTGTGTGTGTGTGTGTGTGTGTGTGTGTGTGTGTGTGTGTGTGTGTGTTCTGAAACATCATTAATCCACAGAAAGATATTTGGAAAATTTTGATAATGGCAATAATAATGAGCTTAGATATGTAAAGATGTAAAATAGTTTTGTGTGTGGTGACAATATGATGACTGAGGTTATGTTATGTAACGACAGACAGGTTACAGCCATTTACTGATTCAGTTAGAGATGTTTAGTGAAATAAGGAAATTAATCTTTACACAACAGATAATGCAGATGGTTTATGGGGGGGAATGACATGCAACCAACTGAGCAATCTGGGTGCCCGAAACTGTAGTATTTGATTAAATATCATAAGCAGACAGGGTACTAAATATTAAGGAAGTTTAATACTGAAAGCAATAAGATTAATTTTTTTATTATTTGATTATTTGATTTGTGAGTATTCTATATATGTATGCTGAACATGTTTTACATCTCATTTTATAACCTGATCTCCTAAACTGGTTTCACTCTGAAGAATGGCAGATTTCAACATTAACGCCACATCACTGGACATGAGCCATGATTACAACAGCACCTTCAACAACATTGACTTTGACAATATAGACTTCATCATGTTTGTGGTGACATGCATAATCATTTCTATCGGACTTCCTTTGACCTTCGTGGCCATCTATGCTCTTTATTCTCTGGTAAGGTACATTATAACTGTATAATATCATAATGAACTGCTTAGTTAAAATGTAAATTAAGCTGATTGGACCCTGCAGACATATTTGGGAAGAGGAGTTCAGAACATTTCTTTTTTACTTGTTTTCCTGCAGGTGGGAAAGGATAATGTTGCTCCGATCTACGTCATCAACCTTCTCATTTCTGACCTCATTCAGTTCTGCTGCATGATCGTTGAGGTGGCACGACCTAACGACTGGATTACACCTTTCTTTATTTACCCCTCTAGTCTGTTGGTCAGTGTTTACTTCATGGTGTGCATCGCCCTGGAAAGGTATCTGTCTCTCCAGAATGTATGTAATAATGATAATAAATTGTATTCATATAGCACTTTTCATGGTACTCAAAGACACTTTACAGTAAAAACCAGCACATATATCACATTAAACAGATAAGCAATAGAACCAACACATAAAACAAGCATATTAAAGCAAATAAAAACAGTAAAACCAGTAGCTGTCAGGTGAGAAATGTAAGTCAATTATGTGGAACGCTACTCTGAGCTACTTCTGTGTCTGACCATTGTATTACTATATGATTCTGAAGCTGTGTCTTACATCTTGTATTACAGGTATTTGGCCATTGCCTGGCCACTGTGGTACCGCTTCAGACGGACCATCAAGATCTCCGTGGTGGTCTGTGTCCTGGTCTGGGTTGTTTCTTTTTGTATCGTTTTCTTATTTTCTGAATTTTGGTATGTTGAAGTCCTATTTTTCCTCCTTCCCCTCCCACTGCTCATATTCTTCCTGGTTGGGACCCTCAAAGCCCTGTCTGCTTCCATCTCAGTTCCTGCTGATGAAAAACGACGAATTGTGGCAATGTTGGTCCTGGTGCTGGTTATTTACCTGCTGTTGCTCCTGCCCATAATCATCTTTTATCTGAGAGATGTTTACTTAAATGTCCTAACCCTCATCATTGTCTCTGATGTGTTTTTTAAGTTGAGTCCTCTTGCAGACTTAGTTCTGTATGTTTTCATGAGGAAAGGGGCCATAAACAAGGTTTTGGCCTCTATGTGTTGTTGCAGAATGGACAGCAATGATGTCAGAGGTTCAGCAGTATGAATGATGACAACATGTCCACAGTCAGCTTCATGTAGGCAGAGAAAGACAGAGAGAGAGAAAGAGAGAGAGAGAGAGAGAGAGAGAGAGAGAGAGAGAGAAAATGGAGAAACAGAAGAAGACATGTAGGTAAAAGATAGAGACAACACAGATTCTGTCTTCTACTGATTTGGTGTCCAATAAGACACCTAACTGTTGATGTAAGCCATCTTTTGTAGGAGTTGGGTCTGCACCAATCACTCTTCTCTTTGCATCTTTGGATCTATCACCCCCTCCGACACACCTGTGTCAGGTTATAGATGTGCAAAGTATTTTGCCGTTCATAACAACATTAATCTTCATCAAGACACACGGTACTTATTTGATCTCAATTTGTTTAACTCCATTTTTGAACTATTTTCAATCAGAGCCCAGACTTAACATTTATATATATATTTTTTAAATTTTCTTCGGTTTATGCAGCTTATGGTGTCTGTCCATGTATGAGTCTCAAATGTCTCTTCATATTCATAACTTGTGGCTAAATGTTCTCCTACAAACATTGCAACCGAATAGTTTCTCTCCTCATGTTCTCCTGCATTATGTTCTTGGAACTTAATCTACTAATTGATGAATGGACTAATGGTTTCAGCTGTCCTTGTATAGGATGGTTTGGGTAGTTACTTCAACCTACCAATGAAACGAGTTCTAGCAAATCAGATGTAAAGTAGGGCAGTTCTTTGCCGAAAAGCGAGTCTGCAGTGTGGTCGCCAAGGTAACACTGCTGAATGCAGGGGTGGCCTCTACCTCACCCAGTAAGAGCGTTCGCCCCATGTAGGCTGAGTCCTGCAGCGGCCCGGGTTTGAATCCCACCTGCGGTCCTTTGCTGTGTGTCATCATCCATCTCTCTCCGCCTTTCATGTTTATCCACTATAATAAAGGGGAAAAGCTCCCCCCCCCCCAAAAAAAATAATCTTTTAAAAAAAATGGATGTTTATCAAACAGAGCATGTAAATACAGCTTTATTTGAGAAAGGTGTTAAAAATATATGGGGCCGGGCAAGAGGAAAAGGGTGGAGATGGGAAGCCGTTGGTGCATGAACAGGAGACTGTACGGCAGCAGCAGTAAGAAAGTGCTTGCTAGTCATTAGATGCTAGTCACAAGCTTTGTTCTGTGTACTCTGTCATACGAGTATGTTCCTGGCAACAACGACTACCGTTACCGCTGCGAATGTGCCTTCACTGACCGACCGTGTGTGACAAAAAAATAATACGTTTGCATGTTTATAGCAGAGCTTGATTTGTCATTAACGATGGCCTCTGTGTAAAAAGCTATCTGAAGACCAAACTGTCTTGACAAAGCTGTCTGTTTGGAATCAGTTATTTTAACACACATGGTCTTGCCCCAGAGTTTAGACTTATATATGAAAAGCTAACATGCAGAGTTTTCAATAAATATACCTGAAGCAACTCATCTCAACATGGACTAATTAAATTAAATTACAAATGTTTCCTTTTTTAATGAAGACCTGACCAAAGTAACAACTCAACATCTAGTAAGTTTTGATTCCACTGTAAGATTTTGATAATATGATTGCAATATGTCATCTCCATTGAGCACTGATAATAAGATCTGTGAATCGTTCATGTAATGCTGAATAACAGCAGAACAGCAATAATAGGTACCTATAGACATCGTATGAGGAACTAAAAGCCATTCGGTGTGCATGTGTCGACAGAGTTCTCAAGAAAAACCAAGGTAAAATAGATATGTTGACATATCTGACGCAAATTCACTCAGCCAGTTTGTGACAGAGTCAAGAAGTCTGTTGATGTTCACAAGGCCGAGAAGATTTGTGTTTTAAGCTTGTATTGTATGCATATGTTTTTGTGTTTTGAAGCACTTTGTGCACCCAAAAAGTGTTATATAAATGAAATCAACTTGCAACATGTGTTCTGGTCTTTCATTTTTAAGCATTAAAATGTTTGGCTTGATGTTTTTGTCATTCAGTGTGCCTTTGTGCTGCTTTTCAGGACATGTCTAACAGTAGATTTACTGTTAGCCAGTGTTATTCGGATGTGCACCAAGTAGTAGGCACACTGTCAAAATGTCTTCAAAATTTTCTAGTTGCTTTATGTTCTTTGAACTGTATCTGCATTGCTTTTTTGATACAACTGTAACAGGTGTACACATTCTGCTACGGTTTGTTTCCAGCAGGTGAAGCCTTTTTAGGCAAGCCAAGGCAAGGCAGCTTTATCTGTAGAGCACATTTCAGCAACAGGGCAATTCAAAGTGCTTTACACAAAAACAGTTTAAAAAAATAGTTCAAAAATACAAACAGAGAAAACACATGAATAAAAGTTACAGTGCAGTATAAGAAATTAAACATTAAAGAAATGAACATCATTTAAAGAAAGGCAACATCAAAAAGAAAGGTCTTCAGCATTGATTTAAAAGAACTGAGAGTAGCAGCAGATCTGCAGGTTTCTGGGAGTTTGTTCCAGATATGAGGAGCATAGAAACTGAACTCTGCTTCCCCCTGTTTAGTTCTGACTCTGGGGACAGAAAGCAGAGCTGTCCTGTGGGGGGGGGGGGTGTAGTAGCAGATCAGAAAAATGTATTTTGGCCCTAAACCGTTTAGTGATTTATAGACTAGTAAAAGTAGTATAAGTCCTGGTACATGCACACATTCTGGTACACGTTGCTGTACGGTAGCTTAAAGACAGGGTCCTGGAAGAGAGCAAACGTAGTGGGAAGTCATGGAAGACAACATGCTGATATTCATTTCCTTTTTTATTTTCTTGCTTTATTTTTATTTTTTGTTTTTTTTAATTTCAGGTTTGAGTCTTTTCATTCTACATTCCTATTTAGTCAGGTGTTTTATTATTCATTTTATCACTTAATACTACCTCATACCTGTCTTATTCTCATATCTTATTTTATTTTAGCTGTGTGTATATTTTGAATTGTTTCAATTTTTCTTCTTAAAGGTTTATGTAAATAAATGATATACATTATATGTTCGAGGATATTAAAACCTTCACTAAGCTCATCAAAACAACCAAAACAGCAACATATTACGCATGTGCTGATTACTACTTGTGGTGTTTTTAACTACGACCCCCTCCCTCCCACACTACTTTATACATTACATTACAGTTCATACTCATTTTATCTCTCTTCCTTCAAAGAAAAGGCTTAGATTATTACCAACCTATTGCATGTTATGTAACTTTACCAAATTTATTGTAGACAGTGTAGATGCAGGACAGTAATTGACTGTTGGCTTCATGGTGTGCATTTCCCTGGAAAGGTATCTGTCTCTCCACAATGTGTGTATCTACTTCTGTGTCTGTAACTTATTTAGTTGTTTTCCATAATCTGAGTCAGTGGAAACATGTGGATATTAAACAGAAGAGGCCCCAGAACGGAGCTTTGGGGAACTCCGCAGATCATATTTGTGTACTCAGATGCTTAATTACCTATAGACACAAAGTAGTCCCTATTATTTAAGTAGGATTCAAACCAGTTTAGTACTGAGCAGCATCTAGACAGGTTTAAGCAGGTAGGAGGTTGGTCAGGGTGGGGGAAGGGTCAAACAAAGGACTTTCACCCAAGAAAGCAGGGTTTGTTTTTAGTAAGTAGTAGTTTTTTGGGCAAGGCTGTGGCGGACAAAGAATGGATGCAAAATTTGCATCCATTCAAGATTGGATGTCAAATAATATCTATATATGTTATCTACATTGACTCTTAACTTCAAATATTGCTGGAATAGGTAAACATTTATTCAAAACTCTTTACTTTTTTGGAAATGGTGACTTATTATTGTGTAATGTAAGAAGAACTTTATCCTCTGAGTGGGCAAAGCAGAGAAAGGGGAGGTAACCTTGCCCCTTCTGACCTCATAAGGGGACAATTTCAGATTGGCCCATCTGAGCTTTCATTTTCTCAAAGGCAGAGCAGGATACCCAGGGCATAGTTTACACCTATTGCCATTTCTAGCCACTGAGGGACCATAGGGGAACTCATATTAGTTTTAAAAAAACTCGTAAAGTGACATTTTCATGCCATGGGACCTTTAACAAAAATGGCCATGTCTGCCTTTGATAACTCATTGCGTTAAAGCAAGGCATGGCAGCTATCTGCACATCTCAAACACAGAGGCAATTCAAAGTGTTTTTAAACAATTAAGGAGAATAAAATAATTGAAGATAGAATGATCATTTTTAAATTAGATTAAATATCATGCCGGTATGTCAGGATGCTTTCTATTGCTCATCTGTAACAAATAATAACTTGGCAGGGGACTTTTGCTGTCTTAGGTCTCCTTAACGTTGAACACTAACAAGATCATTTTTCCACGGGCATGTATCGACAAAGTCCGTGATGGGCATGTTTCGACAAAGTCTTCAAAAATAAAGTGGGAAGTCATTGAAGACATGTTCCACATTCCTGTTTAGTCACATGTTTGTTATTAATTTTATTACTTAATATTACTTCATATCTGTATGAATTGTTTAAATTGCTCTTTAATATTTTATGTAAATAAATTATATGTTTGAGAATATTTAAACCTTCAATTAGCTCATCAAAACAATCAAAACCGCAACATATTAAACAGACTTAACATGTATGTGCTGATTACTACTTGTGGTGTTTTTCAGCTACAACCCCCTGCCCCCTCCCTCTCGCAATACTTCATGTTCACACTCATTTCATGTTTCTTCATTCAAAGAGGAGGCGGAGATTATTACCAACCTCCTGCATGTTATGTAACTTTATCATATTTATTGAAGACTGTTTGGATGCAGAGGACAAAACATCAGACATTGGTGTAGGGAACTCGTTCGTGTCTTGCAGCTGTCAAAGGTAAATTTTGGGACATTTTATTATAATGATTGTTTATGAAGGTAATGACGTTGTAAATAGTCATGAAAATGAATATGTAACCTTTAACAAGCAGACAGTTGGGAACTGTACTGTATTAAACCAACTATATTTCATTTGGGTTTTTGATAGTCTTACATTAAATTGTCAGACTTATGGATATGTGATTGTGTAACAAAGAAGGAAAATGTAGTTTAAGGAACTACTTGTTGTCTGGAGTTTGCACCTTCAGCGTTGAAAGTACTTAACTGGAAGTCGCTGTGTCAGCTAAATAAAATGTAATTTAATGTAATAACTGTAACAAATTAGCTGAAAGAAAAATGGGACAGAGCATGCACAATTAATGGGGAATTAAACATGAAGTAGAACTACTCTGTAGACATTTCAGAAATGTAGTCCATGTATTGAAAACCAAAACGTGCTTACAAAGGTGATTTCTTACAAATGTGTGTGTGTGTGTGTGTGTGTGTGTGTGTGTTCTGAAACATCATTAGTCCACAGAAAGATATTAGGGAAATTTTGATAATGCCAATAATAATGATCTTAGATATGTAAAGATGTAAAATAGTTTTGTGTGTCGTGACACTATGAAGACTGAGGTTATGTTATGTAACGACAGACAGGTTACAGCCATTTACTGATTCAGTTAGAGATGTTTAATGAAATAAGGAAATTAATCTTTACACAACAGATCATGCAGATGGTTTATCAAGTGGATTAATCAGTCTCATCCTGAACCAGAGGGCAGAGGGGCATTCAACAAGTAGGGGGGCATCGAGTACAGAACACAGGCAAAATGTATTATAATGCATTATTATATTTCTATTCATCCCCAGAAATTCTATGCTATCTGAAACAGATACTATACTATAAGTGTAGTATATTGTGCATATATATATATATATATATATATATATATATATATATATATATATATATATATATATTTTTTTTTTTTTGGTGGCATTTTTAGACGTTTATTTAACAGCACAGCTGAAGACATGAAAGTGGAGGAGGTTGACATTCAACCAACTGAGCAATCTGGGTGCCCGAAACTGTAGTATTTGATTAAATATCATAAGCAGACAGGGTACTAAATATTAAGGAAGTTTAATACTGAAAGCAATAAGATACATTTTTTTAATTATTTGATTTGTGAGTATTCTATATATGTATGCTGAACATGTTTTACATCTCATTTTATAACCTGATCTCCTAAACAGGTTTCACTCTGAAGAATGGCAGATTTCAACATTAAAGTCACATCACTGGACATGAGCTATGATTACAACAGCACCTTCAACAACATTGACTTGAAAAAAATAGAATTCATCATAGATGTGTTGACATGCATAATCATCTGTATCGGACTTCCTTTGACCTTTGTGGCCATCTATGCTCTTTATTCTCTGGTACGTACATTATAACTGTATAATAACATAATGAACTGCTTAGATAAAATGTAAATTAAGCTGATTGGACCCTGCAGACATATTTGGGAAGAGGAGTTCAGAACATGTCTTCTTTACTTGTTTTCCTGCAGGTGGGAAAGGATCACGTTGCTCCGATCTACGTCATCAACCTTCTCATTTCTGACCTCATTCAATTCTGCTGCATGATCTTTATTGTGATAAATCCTAAGGACTGGATTGCACCTTACTTTATTTACTACTCTGGTCTGTTGGCCAGTGTTTACTTCATGGTGTGCATCGCCCTGGAAAGGTATCTGTCTCTCCACAATGTGTGTAATAATAATAATAAATTGTATTTATATAGCGCTTTTCATGGTACTCAAAGACACTTTACAGTAAAAACCAGCACATATATCACATTAAACAGATAAGCAATAGAACCAACACATAAAACAAGCATATTAAAGCAAATAAAAACAGTAAAACCAGTAGCTGTCAGGTGAGAAATGTAAGACAATTATGTGGAACGCTACTCTGAGCTTCTTCTGTGTCTGACCATTGTATTACTATATGATTCTACAGCTGTGTCTTACATCTTGTATTACAGGTATTTGGCCATCGTCTGGCCACTGTGGTACCGCTTCAGACGGACCATCAAGACCTCTGTAGGGGTCTGTGTCCTGGTCTGGGTTTTTTCTTTTTCTATCTTTGTCTTCTTTTTTGTATTTTGGCGTTCTCACGTCCTATTTTTCCTCCTTCCCCTCCCACTGCTCATATTCTTCCTGGTTGGGACCCTCAAAGCCCTGTCTGCTTCCATCTCAGTTCCAGCTGATGAAAAACGACGAATTGTGGCAATGTTGGTCCTGGTGCTGGTTATTTACCTGCTGCTGTTCCTGCCTAAAATCATCATGTATTTGAAAAATGTTTACTCATATAACATAACCCTCTTCATCCGGTCTGATGTGTTTTTTAAGTTGAGTCCTCTTGCAGACTTATTTCTGTATGTGTTCATGAGGAAAGGGGCCGTAGACAAGGTTTTGGCCTCTATGTGTTGTTGCAGAATGGACAGCAATGATGTCAGCAGTTCAACAGTATGAATGATGACAACATGTCCACAGTCAGCTTCATGTAGGCAGAGAGAGAGAGAGAAAAGGGAGAAACAGAAGAAGACATGTAGGTAAAAGATAGAGACAACACAGATTCTGTCTTCTACTGATTTGGTTTCCAATAAGACACCTAACTGTTGATGTAAGCCATCTTTTGTAGGAGTTGGGTCTGCACCAATCACTCTTCTCTTTGCATCTTTGGATCTATCACCCCCTCCGACACACCTGTGTCAGGTTATAGATGTGCAAAGTATTTTGCCGTTCATAACAACATTAATCTTCATCAAGACACACGGTACTTATTTGATCTCAATTTGTTTAACTCCATTTTTGAACTATTTTCAATCAGAGCCCAGACTTAACATTTATATATATATATATTTTTTAAATTTTCTTCGGTTTATGCAGCTTATGGTGTCTGTCCATGTATGAGTCTCAAATGTCTCTTCATATTCATAACTTGTGGCTAAATGTTCTCCTACAAACATTGCAACCGAATAGTTTCTCTCCTCATGTTCTCCTGCATTATGTTCTTGGAACTTAATCTACTAATTGATGAATGGACTAATGGTTTCAGCTGTCCTTGTATAGGATGGTTTGGGTAGTTACTTCAACCTACCAATGAAACGAGTTCTAGCAAATCAGATGTAAAGTAGGGCAGTTCTTTGCCAAAAAGCGAGTCTGCAGTGTGGTCGCCAAGGTAACACTGCTGAATGCAGGGGTGGCCTCTACGTCACCCAGTAAGAGCGTTCGCCCCATGTAGGCTGAGTCCTGCAGCGGCCCGGGTTTGAATCCCACCTGCGGTCCTTTGCTGTGTGTCATCATCCATCTCTCTCCGCCTTTCATGTCTATCCACTATAATAAAGGGGGAAAAGCTCCCCCCCCAAAAAAAAAATAATCTTTTAAAAAAAATGGATGCAAAGTTTATCAAACAGAGCATGTAAATACAGCTTTATTTGAGAAAGGTGTTAAAAATATATGGGGCCGGGCAAGAGGAAAAGGGTGGAGATGGGAAGCCGTTGGTGCATGAACAGGAGACTGTACGGCAGCAGCAGTAAGAAAGTGCTTGCTAGTCATTAGATGCTAGTCACAAGCTTTGTTCTGTGTACTGTGTCATACGAGTATGTTCCTGGCAACAACGACTACCGTTACCGCTGCGAATGTGCCTTCACTGACCGACCGTGTGTGATAAAAAAATAATACGTTTGCATGTTTATAGCAGAGCTTGGTTTGTCATTAACGATGGCCTCTGTGTAAAAAGCTATCTGAAGACCAAACTGTCTTGACAAAGCTGTCTGTTTGGAATCAGTTATTTTAACACACATGGTCTTGCCCCAGAGTTTAGACTTATATATGAAAAGCTAACATGCAGAGTTTTCAATAAATATACCTGAAGCAACTCATCTCAACATGGACTAATTAAATTAAATTACAAATGTTTCCTTTTTTAATGAAGACCTGACCAAAGTAACAACTCAACATCTAGTAAGTTTTGATTCCACTGTAAGATTTTGATAATATGATTGCAATATGTCATCTCCATTGAGCACTGATAATAAGATCTGTGAATCCTCCTTGTAATGCTGAATAACAGCAGAACAGCAATAATAGGTACCTATAGACATCGTATGAGGAACTAAAAGCCATTCGGTGTGCATGTGTCGACAGAGTTCTCAAGAAAAACCAAGGTAAAATAGATATGTTGACATATTTGACGCAAACTCACTCAGCCAGTTTGTGACAGAGTCAAGAAGTCTGTTGATGTTCACAAGGCCGAGAAGATTTGTGTTTTAAGCTTGTATTGTATGCATATGTTTTTGTGGTATATAAATGGAATCCACTTGCAACATGTGTTCTGATCTTTCATTTTTAAGCGCTACATTAAAATGTTTGGCTTGATGTTTTTGTTATTCAGTGTGCCTTTGTTCTGCTTTTCAGGACATGTCTAACAGTAGATTTACTGTTAGCCAGTGTTATTCGGATGTGCACCAAGTAGTAGGCACACTGTCAAAAGGTCTTCAAAATTTTCTAGTTGCTTTATGTTCTTTGAACTGTATCTGCATTGCTTTTTTGATACAACTGTAACAGGTGTACACATTCTGCTACGGTTTTTTTCCAGCAGGTGAAGCCTTTTTAGGCAAGCCAAGGCAAGGCAGCTTTATCTGTAGAGCACATTTCAGCAACAGGGCAATTCAAAGTGCTTTACACAAAAACAGTTTAAAAAAACAGTTCAAAAATAAAAACAGATAAAACACTGAAGAAACAGTTAAAAATAAAAAAATAAAAACAGATAAAACAAGAATAAAAGTTACAGTGCAGTATAAGAAATTAAACATTAAAGAAATGAACATCATTTAAAGAAAGGCAACATCAAAAAGAAAGGTCTTCAGCATTGATTTAAAAGAACTGAGAGTAGCAGCAGATCTGCAGGTTTCTGGGAGTTTGTTCCAGATTTGAGGAGCATAGAAACTGAACGCTGCTTCCCCCTGTTTGGTTCTGACTCTGGGGACAGAAAGCAGACCTGTCCCAGATGACATGAGAGGTCTGGGGGGGTCATAGTGTACTAGCAGATCAGAAATGTATTTTGCCCCTAAACCGTTTAGTGATTTATAGACTAGCAAAAGTATTTTTGAAATCAATTATTTGAGGTACAGGAAGCCAATGTAAAGACTTCAGAACTGGAGTGATGTGATTCAGTTTCTTGGTCTTAGTGAGGACTGGTGTGATGTTATCCAGTCTCTGGGTCTTAGTGAGGACTGGAGTGATGTGATCCAGTCTCTGGGTCTTAGTGAGGACTGGAGTGATGTGATCCAGTCTCTTGGTCTTACTGAGGACTGGAGTTATGTGATCCAGTCTCTTGGTCTTAGTGAGCACTCGAGGAGCAGCGTTCTGAATCAGCTGCAGCTGTCTGATTGATTTTTTAGGAAGACCTGTTTAGACCCCGTTAAAGTAGTCTAGTCTACTGAAGATAAAAGCATGGACAAGTTTTTCCAAATCCTGTTGACACATAAGTCCTTTAACCCTTGATATATTCTTAAGGTGATAATAGGCTGACTTTGTAATTGTCTTAATGTGGCTGTTAAAATTCAGGTCAGAGTCCATGACTACAAGATTTCTGGCTTTGTCTGTTGTTTTTAACATTGTTGTTTGAAGCTGAGCGCAGACTTTTAATTGTTCCTCTTTTGCTCCAAATCAACCACCTCAGTTTTTCCTTCATTTAATTTAAAAAAGTCCTGGCACATCCAGCCGTTAATTTGTTCAATGCACTAAGTCAGTTTTTGTATTGGACTATAGTCCCCTGGTGATGAGATGTTGTAAATTTGTGTGTCGTCTGCATAACTATGGTAACTTATTTTGTTGTTTTCCATAATCTGAGCCAGTGGAAGCATGTAGATGTTAAACAGAAGAGGCCCCAGAATGGAGCCTTGGGGAACTCCGCACGTCATATTTGTACGCTCAGATGTACAGGTAAAAGCCAGTAAATTAGAATATTTTGAAAAACTTGATTTATTTCAGTAATTGCCTTCAAAAGGTGTAACTTGTACATTATATTTATTCATTGCACACAGACTGATGCATTCAAATGTTTATTTCATTTAATTTTGATGATTTGAAGTGGCAACAAATGAAAATCCAAAATTCCGTGTGTCACAAAATTAGAATATTACTTAAGGCTAATACAAAAAAGGGAGTTTTTAGAAATGTTGGCCAACTGAAAAGTATGAAAATGAAAAATATGAGCATGTACAATACTCAATACTTGGTTGGAGCTCCTTTTGCCTCAATTACTGCATTAATGCGGCGTGGCATGGAGTCGATGAGTTTCTGGCACTGCTCAGGTGTTATGAGAGCCCAGGTTGCTCTGATAGTGGCCTTCAACTCTTCTGCGTTTTTGGGTCTGGCATTCTGCATCTTCCTTTTCACAATACCCCACAGATTTTCTATGGGGCTAAGGTCAGGGAGTTGGCTGGCCAATTTAGAACAGAAATACCATGGTCCGTAAACCAGGCACGGGTAGATTTTGCGCTGTGTGCAGGCGCCAAGTCCTGTTGGAACCTGAAATCTCCATCTCCATAGAGCAGGTCAGCAGCAGGAAGCATGAAGTGCTCTAAAACTTGCTGGTAGACGGCTGCGTTGACCCTGGATCTCAGGAAACAGAGTGGACCGACACCAGCAGATGACATGGCACCCCAAACCATCACTGATGGTGGAAACTTTACACTAGACTTCAGGCAACGTGGATCCTGTGCCTCTCCTGTCTTCCTCCAGACTCTGGGACCTCGATTTCCAAAGGAAATGCAAAATTTGCTTTCGTCAGAAAACATGACTTTGGACCACTCAGCAGCAGTCCAGCTCTTTTTCCTTAGCCCAGGTGAGACGCTTTTCGCTGTTTCTTGGTCAACAGTGGCTTGACACGAGGTATCGGCAGTTGAAACCCATGTCTTTCAAGCGTCTCTTGGTGGTGGATCTTGAAGCACTGACTCCAGCAGCTGTCCACTCCTTGTGAATCTTTTTTCACAATCTTGACTAGGCGCGGTGATCCCTATCGCTTGTACACTTTTTCTGACCACAGTTTTTCCTTCCCTTTGCCTCTCTATTAATGTGTTTGGACACAGAGCTCTGAGAACAGCCAGCCTCTTCAGCAATAACCTTTTGTGTCTTTCCCTCCTTGTGCAATGTGTCGATGGTCGCCTTTTGGACAGCTGTCAAATCTGAAGTCTTCCCCATGTTTGTGTAGGCTTCAGAACTGGACTGAGAGACCATTTAAAGCCCTTTGCAGGTGTTTTGAGTTAATCAGCTGATTACTTTGTGGCACCAGGTGTCTTCAAAATTTAACCCTTACACAATATTCTAATTTTGTGACACACGGAATTTTGGATTTTCATTTGTTGCCACTTCAAATCATCAAAATTAAATGAAATAAACATTTGAATGCATCAGTCTGTGTGCAATGAATAAATATAATGTACAAGTTACACCTTTTGAATGAAATTACTGAAATAAATCAAGTTTTTCAAAATATTCTAATTTACTGGATTTTACCTGTATAATTACCTATTGACACAAAGTAATCCCTATTCTGTAAGTAGTATTCAAACCAGTTTAGTACTAAGCCAGAAAGGCCAACCCAGTTTTCCAATCAGTCTAGTGATATGTCATGGTCGACCGTGTCAAATGCAGCACTGAGATCACGTAATACTAAGAATGACATTTTGCCATTATCTGTGTTAAGGTGGATGTCATTAAAGACCTTAACGAGAGCCGTCTCAGTGCTGTGGTGTGGTCGGAAACCCGACTGAAAGGTATCAAAACTGTTGTTTAGTGACAAGAAATGGTTGAGTTGTTGAAAAAACGCTTTTTCAATGATTTTACTTAAAAACGGAAGGTTTGATATCGGCCTATAGTTGCTCATTAGTGATGAGTCTAGATTGTTCTTTTTTAAGAGTGGCTTGATTACTGCAGTTTTTAGGGCCTGTGGAAAGATACCTGAAAGAAGAGACATGTTCATGAAAGAAGAGACGTGTTTTTAGTCAAACACTGAATAATTAAAGCAAAACTGCTTCATAGCGGCTGTTGAAATAGCGTGAAATATACATGGATTTTACTTAGTTTTATTTTAATAGACCAAAACATCTATCTTAAATGTTACTATGCATTAACTTCTACTATATATACAGTATATATACAGTATATTATACATTTCATTACACAAAACCTCTGTCAATTCACCTGTTTTAAAACCACAATAACAAAGTTAATTCTGCACAGCACTGTTTCCCAAAATCATACAAATCATGTGTTCATAGATGACTCAGATCTTACATGTCTGGTGTAATATAACGCTCATTAGAGTGACGCTGCATATTGCAGAAAACGTCAGGTTGAAAACCAAAGCACCCATATTAAACATCAAGAGGTGTTCAATGTGGTTATTGGTTCTTTGCACATAATAACATACTTCCTTTGCTCTGGTAAATGACACAATCTTTATTTACATCACTTGATGCTCAACGTTCACACGGTTCCTGGAGTGTGTTTAAATGTGCTTTATTTCTCAAGACTAGTAGTAGAAAGGCATGTCATGAATGCAGAAGTTGGGCTGCAGGCTCCCAAAGGTGCAGTCAGACGTGGAGCTTAAACGTCTTGTAGTATAAGTCCTGGTACATGCACACATTCTGGTAATGCTACTCATATCTGTCTTATTCTCATATCTTATTTTGTTTTTGCTATGATTATATTTTGAATTGTTTATGTAAATATATTATGCACATTATATGTTGGAGGATATTTAAACTCTCAATAAGCTCAATTAAACAATCAAAACAGTAAAATATTTAACAAACTTAACATACAGTATGCACAAATTATTTATTGTGCTGTTTTTCAACTACACCCCCTCCCCCATCCCCACCACACCCTCTCGCAATACTTCATGTTCACACTCATTTCATCTCTCTTCCTTCGAAGAGGAGGCGGAGATTATTACCAACCTCCTGCATGTTATGTAACTTTACCATATTTATTGAAGACTGTTTGGATGCAGAGGACAAAACATCAGACATTGGTGTAGGGAACTCGTTCGTGTCTTGCAGCTGTCAAAGGTAAATTTTGGGACATTTTATTTTGATGATTGTTTATGAAGGTAATGACGTTGTAAATAGTCATGAAAATGAATATGTAACCTTTAACAAGCAGACAGTTGGGAACTGTACTGTGTTAAACCAACTATATTTCATTTGGGTTTTTGCTTGCCTTACATTAAATTGTCAGACTTATGGATATGTGATTGTGTAACAAAGAAGGAAAATGTAGTTTAAGGAACTACTTGTTGTCTGGAGTTTGCACCTTCAGCGTTGAAAGCACTTAACTGGAAGTCGCTGTAGATGAATGTGTCAGCTAAATAAAATGTAATTTAATGTAATAACTGTAACAAATTAGCTGAAGGAAAAATGAGAGAAGAAAAATGGGACAGAGCATGCACAATTAATGGGAAATTAAACATGAAGTAGAACTACTCTGTAGACATTTCAGAAATGTAGTCCATGTATTGAAAACCAAAACGTGCTTACAAAGGTGATTTCTTACAAGTGTGTGTGTGTGTGTGTGTGTGTGTGTTCTGAAACATCATTAATCCACAGAAAGATATTAGGGAAATTTTGATAATGCCAATAATAATGAGCTTAGATATGTAAAGATGTAAAATAGTTTTGTGTGTCGTGACACTATGAAGACTGAGGTTATGTTATGTAACGACAGACAGGTTACAGCCATTTACTGATTCAGTTAGAGATGTTTAGTGAAATAAGGAAATTAATCTTTACACAACAGATAATGCAGATGGTTTATCAAGTGGATTAATCAGTCTCATCCTGAACCAGAGGGCAGAGGGGCATTCAACAAGTAGGGGGGCATCGAGTACAGAACACAGGCAAAATGTATTATAATGCATTATTATATTTCTATTCATCCCCAGAAATTCTATGCTATCTGAAACAGATACTATACTATAAGTGTAGTATAGTGTGCATAGTTATATATGTATATATGCCCGAAACTGTAGTATTTGATTAAATATCATAAGCAGACAGGGTACTAAATATTAAGGAAGTTTAATACTGAAAGCAATAAGATTAATTTTTTTAATTATTTGATTTGTGAGTATTCTATATATGTATGCTGAACATGTTTCACATCTCATTTCATAACCTGATCTCCTAAACAGGTTTCACTCTGAAGAATGGCAGATTTCAACATTAACGCCACATTACTGGACATGAGCTATGATTACAACAGCACCTTCAACAACTTTGACTATAGAACATTTTATTTCATCACGTATGTGGTGTCATGCATAATAATCTGTATCGGACTTCCTTTGACCCTCGTGGCCATCTATGCTCTTTATTCTCTGGTACGTACATTATAACTGTATAATAACATAATGAACTGCTTAGTTAAAATGTAAATTAAGCTGATTGGACCCTGCAGACATATTTGGGAAGAGGAGTTCAGAACATGTCTTCTTTACTTGTTTTCCTGCAGGTGGGAAAGGATCACGTTGCTCCGATCTACGTCATCAACCTTCTCATTTCTGACCTCATTCAGTTCTGCTGCATGATCTTTATTGTGATAAATCCTAAGGACTGGATTGCACCTTACTTTATTTACTACTCTGCTATGTTGGCCAGTGTTTACTTCATGGTGTGCATCGCCCTGGAAAGGTATCTGTCTGTCCAGAATGTGTGTAATAATAATAAATCGTATTTATATAACGCTTTTCATGGTACTCAAAGACACTTTACAGTAAAAACCAGCAAATATATCACATTAACCAGATAAGCAATAGAACCAACACATAAAACAAGCATATTAAAGCAAATAAAAACAGTAAAACCAGTAGCTGTCAGGTGAGAAATGTAAGACAATTATGTGGAACGCTACTCTGAGCTTCTTCTGTGTCTGACCATTGTATTACTATATGATTCTGAAGCTGTGTCTTACATCTTGTATTACAGGTATTTGGTCATCGCCTGGCCACTGTGGTACCGCTTCAGACGGACCATCAAGATCTCTGTAGGGGTCTGTGTCCTGGTCTGGGTTGTTCCTTTGTCTTCTATTTTTCTCTTGTTTTCTGCATTTTGGTATTTTCACGTCCTATTTTTCCTCCTTCCCCTCCCACTGTTCATATTCTCCCTGGTTGGGACCCTCAAAGCCCTGTCTGCTTCCATCTCAGTTCCAGCTGATGAAAAACGACGAATTGTGGCAATGTTGGTCCTGGTGCTGGTTATTTACCTGCTGCTGTTCCTGCCCAGAATTATCATGCGTCTGAAATATGTTTACTCATATGACAAAACCTTCTACATCGTCTCTGATGTGTTACTTAAGTTGAGTCCTCTTGCAGACTTATTTCTGTATGTTTTCTTGAGGAAAGGGGCCGTAGACAAGGTTTTGGCCTCTGTGTGTTGTTGCAGAATGGACAGCAATGGTTCAGCAGTATGAATGATGACAACATGTCCACAGTCAGCTTCATGTAGGCAGAGAAAGAGGGAGAGAGAGAGAGAGAGAGAGAGAGAGAGAGAGAGAGAGAGAAAATGGAGAAACAGAAGAAGACATGTAGGTAAAAGATAGAGACAACACAGATTCTGTCTTCTACTGATTTGGTGTCCAATAAGACACCTAACTGTTGATGTAAGCCATCTTTTGTAGGAGTTGGGTCTGCACCAATCACTCTTCTCTTTGCATCTTTGGATCTATCACCCCCTCCGACACACCTGTGTCAGGTTATAGATGTGCAAAGTATTTTGCCGTTCATAACAACATTAATCTTCATCAAGACACACGGTACTTATTTGATCTCAATTTGTTCAATTCCATTTTTGAACTATTTTCAATCAGAGCCCAGACTTAACATTTATATTTTTTTCTTTAATAATGCTGAGCAATACATTTTTGTAATTTAATTTTATGCAGCTTATGGTGTCTGTCCATGTATGAGTCTCACATGTCTCTTCATATTCATAACTTGTGGCTAAATGTTCTCCTACAAACATTGCGACCGAATAGTTTCTCTCCTCATGTTTTCCTGCATTATGTTCTTGGAACTTAATCTACTAATTGATGAATGGACTAATGGTTTCAGCTGTCCTTGTGTGTGTGTATATATATATATATATATATATATATATATATATATATATAAAAAGCCCCCCCCCAAAAAAAAATCTTTTAAAAAAAATGGATGCAAAGTTTATCAAACTCTGAGCATGTAAATACAGCTTTATTTGAGAAAGGTGTTAAAAATATATGGGGCCGGGCAAGAGGAAAAGGGTGGAGATGGGAAGCCGTTGGTGCATGAACAGGAGACTGTACGGCAGCAGCAGTAAGAAAGTGCTTGCTAGTCATTAGATGCTAGTCACAAGCTTTGTTCTGTGTACTCTGTCATACGAGTATGTTCCTGGCAACAACGACTACCGTTACCGCTGCGAATGTGCCTTCACTGACCGACCGTGTGTGAAAAAAAATAATACGTTTGCATGTTCATAACGGAGCTTGATTTGTCATTAACGATGGCCACTGTGTAAAAAGCTATCTGAAGACCAAACTGCCTTGACAAAGCTGTCTGTTTGGAATCAGTTATTTTAACACACATGGTCTTGCCCCAGAGTTTAGACTTATATATGAAAAGCTAACATGCAAAGTTTTCAATAAATATACCTGAAGCAACTTATCTCAACATGGACTAATTAAATTAAATTACTAATGTTTCCTTTTTAATGAAGACCTGACCAAAGTACCAACTGAACATCTAGCAAGTTTTGATTCCACTGTAAGATTTTGATAATATGATTGCAATATGTCATCTACATTGAGCACTGATAATAAGATCTGTGAATCCTCCTTGTAATGCTGAATAACAGCAGAACAGCAATAATAGGTACCTATATACATCGTATGAGGAACTAAAAGCTATTTGGTGTGCATGTGTCGACAGAGTTCTCAAGAAAAACCAAGGTAAAATAGATATGTTGACATATTTGACGCAAACTCACTCAGCCAGTTTGTGACAGAGTCAAGAAGTCTGTTGATGTTCACAAGGCCAAGAAGATTTGTGTTTTAAGCTTGTATTGTATGCATATGTTTTTGTGTTTTTGAAGCACTTTGTGCACCCAAAAAGTGTTATATAAATGGAATCAACTTGCAACATGTGTTCTGGTCTTTCATTTTTAAGCATTAAAATGTTTGGCTTGATGTTTTTGTTATTCAGTGTGCCTTTGTGCTGCTTTTCAGGACATGTCTAACAGTAGATTTACTGTTAGCCAGTGTTATTCGGCTGTGCACCAAGTAGTAGGCACACTGTCAAAATGTCTTCAAAATTTTCTAGTTGCTTTATGTTCTTTGAACTGTATCTGCATTGCTTTTTTGATACAACTGTAACAGGTGTACACATTCTGCTACGGTTTGTTTCCAGCAGGTGAAGCCTTTTTAGGCAAGCCAAGGCAAGGCAGCTTTATCTGTAGAGCACATTTCAGCAACAGGGCAATTCAAAGTGCTTTACACAAAAACAGTTTAAAAAAATAGTTCAAAAATACAAACAGAGAAAACACATGAATAAAAGTTACAGTGCAGTATAAGAAATTAAACATTAAAGAAATGAACATCATTTAAAGAAAGGCAACATCAAAAAGAAAGGTCTTCAGCATTGATTTAAAAGAACTGAGAGTAGCAGCAGATCTGCAGGTTTCTGGGAGTTTGTTCCAGATATGAGGAGCATAGAAACTGAACTCTGCTTCCCCCTGTTTGGTTCTGACTCTGGGGACAGAAAGCAGACCTGTCCCAGATGACCTGAGAGGTCTGGGGTGGGGGAGGTCATAGTGTAGTAGCAGATCAGAAAAATTAATTCTGGCCCTAAACCATTTAGTGACTTTTAAACCAGCAAAAGTACATTAAAATCAATTCTTTGAGGTACAGGAAGCCAATGTAAAGACTTCAGAACTGGAGTGATGTGATCCAGTCTCTGGGTCTTAGTGAGGACTGGAGTGATGTGATCCAGTCTCTGGGTCTTAGTGAGGACTGGAGTGATGTAATCCAGTCTCTTGGTCTTAGTGAGCACTTGAGGAGCAGCGTTCTGAATCAGCTGCAGCTGTCTGATTGATTTTTTATGGAGACCTGTAAAGACCCCGTTAAAGTAGTCTAGTCTACTGAAGATGAAAGCATGGACAAGTTTTTCCAAATCCTGTTGACACATAAGTCCTTTAACCCTTGATATATTCTTAAGGTGATTATAGGCTGACTTTGTAATTGTCTTAATGTGGCTGTTAAAATTCAGGTCAGAGTCCATGACTACGAGATTTCTGGCTTTGTCTGTTGTTTTTAACATTGTTGTTTGAAGCTGAGCGCAGACTTTTAATCGTTCCTCTTTTGCTCCAAAAACAACCACCTCAGTTTTTCCCTCATTTAATTTCAGAAAGTTCTGGCACATCCAGCCGTTAATTTGTTCAATACACTTAGTCAGTTTTTGTGTTGGACTGTAGTCCCTTGGCGATAGGTTATGTAAATTTGTGTGTCGTCCGCTCAACTATGGTAACTTATTTTGTTGTTTTCCATAATCTGAGCCAGTGGAAGCATGTAGATGTTAAACAGAAGAAGCCCCAGAATGGAGCCTTGGGGAACTCCGCACGTCATATTTGTAAGCTCAGATGTATAATTACCTATTGACACAAAGTAATCCCTATTCTGTAAGTAGGATTCAAACCAGTTTAGTACTGAGCCAGAAAGGCCAACCCAGTTTTCCAATCGGTCTAGTAATATGTCATGGTCGACCGTGTCAAATGCAGCACTGAGATCACGTAATACTAAGACTGGAATTTTGCCATTATCTGTGTTAAGATGGATGTCATTAAAGACCTTAACAAGAGCCGGCTCAGTGCTGTGGTGTGGTCTGAAACCCGACTGAAAGGTATCAAAACTGTTGTTTAGTGGCAAGAAATGGTTGAGGTGTTGAAAAAACGCTTTTTCAATGATTTTACTTATAAATGGAAGGTTTGATATTGGCCTATAGTAGCTCATTAGTGATGTGTCTAGATTGTTCTTTTTTAAGAGTGGCTTGATTACTGCAGTTTTCAGGGCCTGTGGAAAGATTCCTGAAAGAAAAGACATGTTCACAATCAGTAGAAGATCAGAAGCCAAACAATTAGAAACATTTTTGAAAACACCCGTTGGTAGATTATCAAGGCAACAGGAGGAGGTTTTCAGATGTTGTATAATGTCCTCCAGGTTTTTATGGCTGATTGTATGAAATTCTGTCATATTGGAACTAGTTTTGCTTGAACACTGTGACAACACATATCCTGTACTTGATATGGAGGCACTGACTGTTTGTCTAATCTTCTGAATTTTGTCTTTGAAGAAGGAGGCAAAGTCATTGCAGGCCTTGGTAGATAAAAGTCCAGATGCTACTGGTACTGGAGGGTTTGTTAACCTATCGACAGTAGCAAACAAAGCACGTGAATTATTATTGTTTCTAGAGATAATATCAGAGAAGAAGGACCGCCTTGCATTCCTCAGTTCCAAATTATAAATGCGAAGTCTCTCTTTATAGGTGTTACAATGGACCAGGAGATTTGTTTTTCGCCACCTTCGTTCAGCTTTCCGACACTCTCTTTTTTCTGCTCTCACCAGTGGGACATTTCTCCATGGAGACTTTTTCTTACCAGAGACAACTTTGACCTTAGTGGGAGCAATGGCATCAATAACATTTGTAATTTTACAGTTGAAATGATCTACAAGCTCAGTGACTGAGAGTCCAGGGGGGGTGGGTGTGGAGGAGAAAAGCTGAATAAATGTTTCACTGGTGCTTTCAGTGATAAACCGTTTTCTGATTATCTTTGTTTGGACACTTTTGGGCACAGAGATAGAGCCGTTAAAGAAAACACAGGAATGATCAGACAGAGCAACATCAGTCACCACAACCTTGGAAATGTTCAGACCCTTGGAGACAATCAAGTCCAGCGTGTGCCCCTTATTGTGCGTGGGCTCTGTCACATGCTGAGTCAGTCCATAGCTCTCAAAAACACAACACAGTTCTTTGGTCCCCCTGTCCTGGGGTTGTCAACATGAATGTTAAAATCACCCGCAATGATTACACAATCAAAGTTAATGCAGATTATAGACAGCAGTTCAGTGAAGTCTCTTTTTCTGAAGGTTGCACAGTATTTAGGTGGCCTGTAGATATTTATAAATATCGCTTGAGGAGGACCTTAACTGAAAGCCACATATTCAAAAGAAGCAACATTTCCATAACATATTTGCGTACAGTGGAATGAGTCTTTAAACAAAATGGCGACTCCACCTCCTTTCTTATTCACTCTATTCTCGCTCATAAAACTGAAGTTAGGGGGAGCTGACTCGATGAGAACAGCAGCGCTGTTATTATGGTCTAACCAGGTCTCAGTTAAAAACATAAAATCTAGATTGTGATTAATAATAAAATCATTGATTAAAAATGATTTTTCTGCCAAAGACCCGACATTTAGTAAAGCTAGTTTTAGTGCATTTTCATTTTTTGGGACAGGCTGTGGCTGACGAGGAATGGATGCTAAATTTGCTAAGTTTCCAGTTAAGTGCTTATTCGCCATCCTTTTTCTATTACCTATCGCAACATAAATTGAGTGACATGAGTGTCACTAGGCCTGCAGCCTGGACCCGGCACATATCAGTTAATGCTTGCTGGATTTTGCACACAAGCGTCTTCATCAGTCTGGGGGGAAGGAGTTTGCTGACATCCTGGCAGAGGTGCCTGGCGTTTGACTTTTGCCGGGGTTGAGCGATGGGTGAAAGGGGAGTTGAGGTTTCGTTTCTCTGCTCTGTGGTCTCCCACGGTCAAATCTGTGCACAGGTGGGGGCTGTGGAGAATCACTGTCGCACCTTGTTGTGTCTTCCTCTTGTTTAGATTGGTCTTGTCTTGTGTCCTTAACGGGGTATGTGTGGCGCAAAGAGTAAAGTAGGTTAGAGGTGAACAGCTTTACTCCTGGCTTGTTAAGGAAATGTCTATCTGCTTTAAAAAGATGTCTGCGCTCCCAGAAAAGGTAAAATTGTCAATGAACTGCAGAGAATGGACGATACATTGAGTTGAAAGCCATTTGTTTAGTGCCAACAGTCGGCTGAATCTCTCAGCTCCTCTTCTCACTGGCGGTATAGGCCCACTGATAAACACGTCTGCGTTTAAGGAGCTGACTTGGTTTAGCAGTTCCATAAAGTCCAGTTTCTGCAATTCAGACTGTTGCTTTACAACATCATGTGACCCTATATGTAGTATATAGGTGGTATGTAGCTGTGTCCTGACCGTTAGTCGTCCTCCCATTTCCCAGGAAAATGATTTACTCTTAGGCTTTGCACCAGCCGAGTTCCAGGGAGGACTACCACTTGTTGATTTATTACCCGTTCCACTGCCCTCCTGTTTCTTTGTAGTCTTCTTGGTGCTAATTAACCGTGTGTTAGCATGCTTTTGTCTATTGTTTTGGGTCCATGGTAAAGTGGTGTCATTTCCGCAAGATCTGTTCACTTCCACGTTCACTTCTAATAGGTGAACCTTGGTTTCCAGAAGTGCAATCTTCTGAAGGAGTTTGTAGTAGTCATCCACGGAAAAAGGAGGCATCTTGCTGCTAATTAGCTTTAGCTACAGTCACTGTAGGACAGGCTTGAGCTATTGGTAGGCCACGCTCAGGCAGAAAAATGTTAAAAGATGGCCTACTATGTCTACAAAAAATGTAGAGTCCAATGATTTATAGGTATCCAAGAGCCGCTGCTCATAGTTTCTCTCAGAGGAAAAGCAAGATTATCAGCAAAAATATGCAAGCAGAGGCAGGAGCAAGCAGCAAAGCGTCTGCACTGTAAGAAGCAGGAAGCAGGACTTCCACCCAGGAGACCGGGGATCATGTCCCGCATGTCACGTTTCCTAACCACAACCGTTGCTTTCTTCTTCTCCTAAACCCAACTGTCCCATTCTTCTCCTCCTAAACCCAACTGTCCCATTCTTCTTTACCATAAACCAAACTTTCTTCTTGTCCTAGACCCAACTGTCCCGTTCTTCTTTTCCTAAACCCAACTGTCCCGTTCTTCTTTTCCTAAACCCAACTGTCCCGTTCTTCTTCTTCTAAACCCAACTGTCCCATTCTTCTTTTCCTTAACCCAACTCTCCCGTTCTTCTTTTCCTAAACCCAACCGTCCCGTTGTTTTCCCACATGGCATGGAAACATAAGCCCACCCACGACTGTTTTCTTACCTTACCTTAATTTTACGGAAATTCTTCCGTGGGCCCATTATAGAATTTTCTGCGATTTTGTGAAACTGACACAGATTATGAGTTAAGTGTCCGCGTTCATTTTGTGAAATTCTTTTTTTATACAATTGTAATAGTCGTATCCCTATTACAGGTGTACACATTCTACTACTGATTGTTTCCAGGTGCAACCATTGTAGTCAAACACTGGATAATGAAAGCAAAACTGCATCATAGAAACTGCTGTTGACAGCATGAAATATACATGGATTTTATTTAGTTTTATTGTAATAGACCAAAACACCTAGAGTATCTTAAATGTAACTTCTACAACTATACAGTTTATTACAGAAAACCTCTCTCAATTCACCTTTTTTTAAACCCTAATAACAAAGTTAATCCTGCACACCACTGTTTCCCAAAATCATACAAATCATGTACAGTGAACCCTCGTTTATCACGGGGGTTACGTTCCAAGAAGAACCCGTGATAGGCGAAATCCGTGAAGTAGTAACCTTTATTTTTTTTACAATTATTATACAATAAAATGCTCCATAATACATTAAAATCAAAGAACAAAACCTTTTTACAGGCCCTAGCATTTGTTTAACAAATCAAAGTACTGTATAAACGTTTTTTTACAAATAACAACTGTACTGTAAAATAATAATTTTAATCAATACGAACTGAAGGCTTAAAATTGCGGAGATCAGCACACCCCCCCGCCCCCCCGCGACCAGAGTCATTGGAACGGGAGAGAATGAAAAATGATTATGAAAAAAATACAAAGTACAGTAGGAAAAATAGTGACTCGTGTATTTCCCTGCTCTTCTGACTCCGCCGCTGCATCCCGACTCCGCTCTGTAGCGTTCTTCTAGAGCCCGCGGTGCAGGTGTGTTTTTCTTCTAAAGCCCGCGGTGCAGGTGTGTTTTTCTTCTAAAGCCCGCGGTACAGGTGTGTTTTTCTTCTAAAGCCCGCGGTACAGGTGTGTTTTTCTTCTAAAGCCCGCGGTGCAGGTGTGTTTTTCTTCTAAAGCCCGCGGTGCAGGTGTGTTTTTTCGAGAGAAGAACATAGTTATCGGTAGTTGTTGTCGCTCTTTTTTCTTCTCAGCAAAAAGATTCTTATGAACCGACATGCCACCATTGATTATGTTGCAGAATGCAGAACACAATGCACGATGCAAATCCGTGAAGCAGCGAGACCGTGAAAGGTGAACCGTGATATAGCGAGGGTTCACTGTATTCAAAGATGACTCAGATCTTACATGTCTGGTGTAATGTAACGCTCATTAGAGTGACGCTGCAAACTTGCTGGAAACAGGCAAGAAATGTCTGTTTCATAACCAAAGTAGTTCTTTGCACATAATAACATACTTCCTTTGCTCTGGTAAATGACACAATCTTTATACATCACTTGATGCTCAACGGTCACACGGTTCCTGGAGTGTGTTTTAATGTGCTTTATTTCTCAAGACTAGTAGTAGAAAGGCATGTCATGAATGCAGAAGTTGGGCTGCAGGCTCCCAAAGGTGCAGTCAGACGTGGAGCTTAAACGTCTTGTAGTATAAGTCCTGGTACATGCACACATTCTGGTAATGCTACTCATATCTTTTAGCTATGATTATATTTTGAATTGTTTATGTAAATATATTATGCACATTATATGTTCGAGGATATTTAAACTCTCAATGAGCTCAATTAAACAATCAAAATGTACAAATGTAAGATATTTAACAGACTTAACATACAGTATGCACCAATTATTTCTTGTGGTATTTTTCAACTACACCCCCACCACACCCTCTCGCAATACTTCATCATCACACTCATTTCATCTCTCTTCCTTCGAAGAGGAGGCGGAGATTATTACCAACCTCCTGCATGTTATGTAACTTTATCATATTTATTGAAGACTGTTTGGATGCAGAGGACAAAACATCAGACATTGGTGTAGGGAACTCGTTCGTGTCTTGCAGCTGTCAAAGGTAAATTTTGGGACATTTTATTATAATAATTGATTATGAAGGTAATGACGTAAATAGTCATGAAAATGAATATGTAACCTTTAACAAGCAGACAGATGGGGACTGTACTGTATTAAACCAACTATATTTCATTTGGGTTTTTGCTTGCCTTACATTAAATTGTCAGACTTATGGATATGTGATTGTGTAACAAAGAAGGAAAATGTAGTTTAAGGAACTACTTGTTGTCTGGAGTTTGCACCTTCAGCGTTGAAAGCACTTAACTGGAAGTCCCTGTAGATGAATGTGTCAGCTAAATAAAATGTAATTTAATGTAATAACTAACAAATTAGCTGAAGGAAAAGTGAGAGAAGAAAAATGGGACAGAGCATGCACAATTAATGGGAAATTAAACATGAAGTAGAACTACTCTGTAGACATTTCAGAAATGTAGTCCATGTATTGAAAACCAAAACGTGCTTACAAAGGTGATTTCTTACAAATGTGTGTGTGTGTGTGTGTGTGTGTGTGTGTGTGTGTGTGTGTGTGTGTGTGTTCTGAAACATCATTAATCCACAGAAAGATATTTGGGAAATTTTGATGATGCCAATAATAATGAGCTTAGATATGTAAAGATGTAAAATAGTTTTGTGTGTTGTGACACTATGATGACTGAGGTTATGTTATGTAACGACAGACAGGTTACAGCCATTTACTGATTCAGTTAGAGATGTTTAGTGAAATAAGGAAATTAATCTTTACACAACAGATCATGCAGATGGTTTATCAAGTGGATTAATCAGTCTCATCCTGAACCAGAGGGCAGAGGGGCATTCAACAAGTAGGGGGGCATCAAGTACAGAACACAGGCTAAATGTATTATAATGCATTATTATATTTCTATTCATCCCCAGAACTTCTATGCTATCTGAAACAGATACTATACTATAAGTGTAGTATAGTGTGCATAGTTATATATGTATATATGCCCGAAACTGTAGTATTTGATTAAATATCATAAGCAGACAGGGTACTAAATATTAAGGAAGTTTAATACTGAAAGCAATAAGATTAATTTTTTTAATTATTTGATTTGTGAGTATTCTATATATGTATGCTGAACATGTTTCACATCTCATTTTATAACCTGATCTCCTAAACAGGTTTCACTCTGAAGAATGGCAGATTTCAACATTAACGCCACATCACGTGCCATGAGCCATGATTACAACAGCACCTACAACGACTTTGACTTTGAAAATATAGACTTCATCGTGTATGTTATGACATGCATGATAATCTGTATCGGACTTCCTTTGACCCTCGTGGCCATCTATGCTCTTTATTCTCTGGTACGTACATTATAACTGTATAATATCATAATTACTGCTTAGTTAAAATGTAAATTAAGCTGATTGGACCCTGCAGACATATTTGGGAAGAGGAGTTCAGAACATGTCTTCTTTACTTGTTTTCCTGCAGGTGGGAAAGGATCACGTTGCTCCGATCTACGTCATCAACCTTCTCATTTCTGACCTCATTCAGTTCTGCTGCATGATCGTTTTTGTGGCAAACCCTCTGTCCTCGATTGCACCTTACTTTATTTACAACTCTAGTCTGACGGCCAGTGTTTACTTCATGGTGTGCATCGCCCTGGAAAGGTATCTGTCTCTCCACAATGTGTGTAATAATAATAATAAATTGTATTTATATAGCGCTTTTTATGGTACTCAAAGACACTTTACAGTAAAAACCAGCACATATATCACATTAAACAGATAAGCAATAGAACCAACACATAAAACAAGCATATTAAAGCAAATAAAAACAGTAAAACCAGTAGCTGTCAGGTGAGAAATGTAAGACAATTATGTGGATCGCTAATCTGAGCTACTTCTGTGTCTGACCATTGTATTACTATATGATTCTGAAGCTGTGTCTTACATCTTGTATTACAGGTATTTGGTCATCGTCTGGCCACTGTGGTACCGCTTCAGACGGACCATCAAGATCTCTGTGGTGGTCTGTGTCCTGGTCTGGGTTGTTTCTTTGTCTTCTGTCTTTCTCTTCTTTTCTGCATTTTGGTATTTTCACATCCTATTTTTCCTCCCTCCCCTCCCACTGCTCATATTCTTCCTGGTTGGGACCCTCAAAGCCCTGTCTGCTTCCGTCTCAGTTCCAGCTGATGAAAACGACGAATTGTGGCAATGTTGGTCCTGGTGCTGGTTATTTACCTGCTGCTGTTCCTGCCCAAAATCATCTTTCTTCTGAAAGATGTTTACTCATATAACATAACCCTCTACATCGTCTCTGATGTGTTTTTTAAGTTGAGTCCTCTTGCAGACTTAGTTCTGTATATTTTCATGAGGAAAGGGGCCGTAGACAAGGTTTTGGCCTCTGTGTGTTGTTGCAGAATGGACAGCAATGATGTCAGCAGTTCAACAGTATGAATGATGACAACATGTCCACAGTCAGCTTATGGTGTCTGTCCATGTATGAGTCTCACATGTCTCTTCATATTCATAACTTGTGGCTAAATGTTCTCCTACAAACATTGCGACCGAATAGTTTCTCTCCTCATGTTCTCCTGCATTATGTTCTTGGAACTTAATCTACTAATTGATGAATGGACTAATGGTTTCAGCGGTCCTTGTATAGGATGGTTTGGGTAGTTACTTCAACCTACCAATGAAACAAGTTCTAGCAAATCAGATGTAAAGTAGGGCAGTTCTTTGCCAAAAAGCAAGTCTGCAGTGTGGTCGCCATGGTAACACGGCTGAATGCAGGGGTGGCCTCTACCTCACCCAGTAAGAGTGTTCGCCCCATGTAGGCTGAGTCCTGCAGCGGCCCGGGTTTGAATCCCACCTGCGGTACTTTGCTGTGTGTCATCATCCATCTCTCTCTGCCTTTCATGTCTATCCACTATAATAAAGGGGGAAAAGCTCCCCCCCCCCCAAAAAAAATAATCTTTTAAAAAAAATGGATGCAAAGTTTATCAAACAGAGCATGTAAATACAGCTTTATTTGAGAAAGGTGTTAAAAATATATGGGGCCGGGCAAGAGGAAAAGGGTGGAGATGGGAAGCCGTTGGTGCATGAACAGGAGACTGTACGGCAGCAGCAGTAAGAAAGTGCTTGCTAGTCATTAGATGCTAGTCACAAGCTTTGTTCTGTGTACTCTGTCATACGAGTATGTTCCTGGCAACAACGACTACCGTTACCGCTGCGAATGTGCCTTCACTGACCGACCGTGTGTGATAAAAAAATAATACGTTTGCATGTTTATAGCAGAGCTTGATTTGTCATTAACGATGGCCTCTGTGTAAAAAGCTATCTGAAGACCAAACTGCCTTGACAAAGCTGTCTGTTTGATCTGTGAATCCTCCATGTAATGCTGAATAACAGCAGAACAGCAATAATAGGTACCTATAGAGATTGTATGAGGAAGTTAAAACCATGTGGTGTGCATGTGTCGACAGAGTTCTCAAGAAAAACCAAGGTAAAATAGATATGTTGACATATCTGACGCAAATTCACTCAGCCAGTTTGTGACAGAGTCAAGAAGTCTGTTGATTTTCACAAGGCCGAGAAGATTTGTGTTTTAAGCTTGTATTGTATGCATATGTTTTTTGTGGTATATAAATGGAATCAACTTGCAACATGTGTTCTGGTCTTTCATTTTTAAGCGCTACATTAAAATGTTTGGCTTGATGTTTTTGTCATTCAGTGTGCCTTTGTGCTGCTTTTCAGGACATGTCTAACAGTAGATTTACTGTTAGCCAGTGTTATTCGGATGTGCACCAAGTAGTAGGCACACTTTCAAAAGGTCTTCAAAATTTTCTAGTTGCTTTATGTTCTTTGAACTGTATCTGCATTGCTTTTTGATACAACTGTAACAGGTGTACACATTCTGCTACGGTTTGTTTCCAGCAGGTGAAGCCTTTTTAGGCAAGCCAAGGCAAGGCAGCTTTATCTGTAGAGCACATTTCAGCAACAGGGCAATTCAAAGTGCTTTACACAAAACAGTTTAAAAAAAAACAGTTCAAAAATAAAAACAGAGAAAAGACAGGAATAAAAGTTACAGTGCAGTAAAATAAATTAAACATTAAAGAAATTAACATAATTTAAAGAAAGGCAACATCAAAAGAAAGGTCTTCAGCATTGATTTAAAAGAACTGAGAGTAGCAGCAGATCTGCAGGTTTCTGGGAGTTTGTTCCAGATTTGAGGAGCATAGAAACTGAACGCTGCCCCCAGTTTAGTTCTGACTCTGGGGACAGAAAGCAGACCTGTCCCAGATGACCTGAGAGGTCTGGGGGGGGTCATAGTGTACTAGCAAATCAGAAATGTATTTTGGCCCTAAACCGTTTAATGATTTATAAACTAGCAAAAGTATTTTGAAATCAATTGAAATCATATTATTATTATTAGTACAGGAAGCCAGTGTAAAGACTTCAGAACTGGAGTGATGTGCTCCAGTCTCTTGGTCTTAGTGAGGACTCGAGCAGCAGCGTTCTGAATCAGCTGCAGCTGTCTGATTTTTTAGGAGACCTGTAAAGACCCGTTACAGTAGTCAAGTCTACTGAAGATGATAGCATGGACAAGTTTTTCCAAATCCTGTTGACACATAAGTCCTTTAACCCTTGATCTATTCTTAAGGTGATAATAGGCTGACTTTGTAATTGTCTTAATGTGGCTGTTAAAATTCAGGTCAGAGTCCATGACTACAAGATTTCTGGCTTTGTCTGTTGTTTTTAACATTGTTGTTTGAAGCTGAGCGCAGACTTTTAATTGTTCCTCTTTTGCTCCAAAAGCAACCACCTCAGTTTTTCCTTCATTTAATTTAAAAAAGTTCTGGCACATCCAGCCGTTAATTTGTTCAATGCACTAAGTCAGTTTTTGTATTGGACTATAGTCCCCTGGTGATGAGATGATGTAAATTTGTGTGTCGTCCGCTCAACTATGGTAACTTATTTTGTTGTTTTCCATAATCTGAGCCAGTGGAAGCATGTAGATGTTAAACAGAAGAGGCCCCAGAATGGAGCCTTGGGGAACTCCGCACGTCATATTTGTACGCTCAGATGTATAATTACCTATTGACACAAAGTAATCCCTATTCTGTAAGTAGGATTCAAACCAGTTTAGTACTAAGCCAGAAAGGCCAACCCAGTTTTCCAATCAGTCTAGTGATATGTCATGGTCGACCGTGTCAAATGCAGCACTGAGATCACGTAATACTAAGAATGACATTTTGCCATTGTCTGTGTTAAGGTGGATGTCATTAAAGACCTTAACGAGAGCCGTCTCAGTGCTGTGGTGTGGTCGGAAACCCGACTGAAAGGTATCAAAACTGTTGTTTAGTGACAAGAAATGGTTGAGTTGTTGAAAAATGCTTTTTCAGTGATTTTACTTAAAAACGGAAGGTTTGATATCGGCCTATAGTTGCTCATTAGTGATTACTGCAGTTTTTAGGGCCTGTGGAAAGATACCTGAAAGAAGAGACATGTTCATGAAAGAAGAGACGTGTTTTTAGTCAAACACTGAATAATTAAAGCAAAACTGCTTCATAGCGGCTGTTGAAATAGCATGAAATATACATGGATTTTATTTAGTTTTATTGTAATAGACCAAAACATCTATCTTAAATGTTACTGTGCATTAACTTCTACTATATATACAGTATATATACAGTATATTATACAGTTTATTACACAAAACCTCTGTCAATTCACCTGTTTTAAAACCCCAATAACAAAGTTAATTCTGCACACCACTGTTTCCCAAAATCATACAAATGATGTATTCAAAGATGACTCAGATCTTACATGTCTGGTGTAATATAACGCTCATTAGAGTGACGCTGCATATAGCAGAAAACGTCAGGTTGAAATCCAAAGCACCCACATTAAACATCAAGAAGCGTTCAATGTGGTTATTGATTCTTTGCACATAATAACTTTCTTTGCTCTGGTAAATGACACAATCTTTATTTACATCACTTGATGCTCAACGTTCACTGGAGTGTGTTTTAATGTGCTTTATTTCTGAAGACTAGTAGTAGAAAGGCATGTCATGAATGCAGAAGTTGGGCTGCAGGCTCCCAAAGGTGCAGTCAGACGTGGCCATAGCACAGCGGCCGCAGTGGCAGCTCAGAGCCACGGGGTAGGTGACGGTCGGGTCCACGCCGGGAGAACAGTCAGGGAGCTTAACCGTCTTGTAGTATAAGTCCTGGTACATGCACACATTCTGGTACACGTTGCTGTACGGTAGCTTAAAGACAGGGTCCTGGAAGAGAGCAAACGTAGTGGGAAGTCATGGAAGACAACATGCTGATATTCATTTCCTTTTTTATTTTCAAGGTTCATGTTTATTATTTTTGGCTTTTTTAATTTCAGGTTTGAGTCTTTTCATTCCACATTCCTATTTAGTCACATGTTTAAATGTTTCTTTTAAAGGTTTATGTAAGTAAATGATATACATTATATGTTTGAGGATATTTAAACCTTCAATAAGCTCATCAAAACAGCAACATATTAAGCAGACTTAACATGTATGTGCTGATTACTACTTGTGGTGTTTTCCAACTATGACCCACCCCAACACTACTTTATACATTTCATTACAGTTCATACTCATTTCATCTCTCTTCCTTCGAAGAGGAGGCGGAGATTATTACCAACCTCCTGCATGTTATGTAACTTTATCATATTTATTGAAGACTGTTTGGATGCAGAGGACAAAACATCAGACATTGGTGTAGGGAACTCGTTCCGTGTCTTGCAGCTGTCAAAGGTAAATTTTGGGACATTTTATTATATAGATTGTTCTTATTAGGTTGCTAGTCTAGTTAATGTCTATCATTATTATACTTGGTGACCGGTTGTGATGAGACAGTAGAAAGATAAAGAATTTAAGGATGGGCAGATCAAGTAAGACACAATGATCACAGTGAGACGCCTTTCACTGTTAACACACCCAAAAACACACACACCTCCAAAAGCCTGAAAGTCTTTGATATCTAAGATTTATTATTTGGTGCCCCCCAGTGTTAGAATAAAAAAAGGCCCTGCTACCAGAGCCCTGACAAATAGTTGACTAAACTGCAAGCTAATATAGTGGGATACAGAATATGAATAAATAAATAACAAAAAATAATATTTATTTTATTTGATAACTGTACTGATCTAATTCAGAGGGCTAAACCAATCCCAGTGTGTCATGTGAAGCACTTTGTGACATCTGTAAAAGGTGCTATATCAAATTAATATTAGTATTACTAGAATAATAATAATAATAATAATAATAATAATAATAATAATAATAATAATAGCAGTTGCTGCAGGGTTGTGAGTTGACTGATTTTTAGGGAGACCTGTAAAGACACTGTTAAGTAGTCAAGTCTATGAAGCATGGAAAAGTTTTTCCAAATCCTTTAACGCTTGATATATTCTTAAGGTGATTATAGGCTGACTTTGTAATTGTCTTAATGTGGCTGTTAAAATTCAGGTCAAGATTTCTGGCTTTGTCTGTTGTTTTTAACATTGTTGTTTGAAGCTGAGCGCAGACTTTTAATCGTTCCTCTTTTGCTCCAAAAATAACCACCTCAGTTTTTCCTTCATTTAATTTCAGAAAGTTCTGGCACATCCAGTCGTTAATTTGTTCAATGCACTTAGTCAGTTTTTGTGTTGGACTATAGTCCCCTGGCGATAGGTTATGTAAATTTGTGTGTCATCCACACAACTATGTCAACTTATTTTGTTGTTTTCCATAATCTGAGCCAGTGGAAGCATGTAGATGTTAAACAGAAGAAGCCCCAGAATGGAGCCTTGGGGAACTCCGCACGTCATACTTGTACACTCAGATGTATAATTACCTATTGACACAAAGTAATCCCTATTCTGTAAGTAGGATTCAAACCAGTTTAGTACTGAGCCAGAAAGGCCAACCCAGTTTTCCAATTGGTCAAGTAATATGTCGTGGTCGACCGTGTCAAATGCAGCACTGAGATCAAGTAATACTAAGAATGAAATTTTGCCACTATCTGTGTTTAAGTATATTTCATAAAAGACTTTAACAAGAGCCGTCTCAGTGCTGTGGTGTGGTTGAAAACCCGATTGAAAGGCATCAAAACTGTTGATTAGTGACAAGAAAAGGTTCAGTTGTTGAAAAACCACTTTTTCAACGATTTTACTTAAAAATGCAAGGTTTGATATTGGCCTATAGTTGCTCATTAGTGATGTGTCTAGATTGTTCTTTTTTAAGTGTGGCTTGATTACTGCAGTTTTCAGGGTCTGTGGAAAGATACCTGAAAAAAGAGATGCGTTCACAGACTGTAGAAGATCAGAAGCCAAACAATTCGAAACATTTTTGAAAACACCCGTTGGTAGAATATCAAGGCAACAGGAGGAGGTTTTCAGATGTTGTATAATGTCCTCCAGGTTTTTATGGTTGATCTGTTATTATGGTCTAACCAGGTTTCAGTTAAAAACCTAAAATCATTATTATGCTTAATAATAAAATCATTAATTAAAAATGATTTTCCTGACCTGAGTAGTAGTTTTTTGGGAAAGGCTGTGGCTGACGAAGAATGGATGACAAATAATATCTATACATGTCATCTACATTGACTCTTAACTTAAAACATGGCATTTTTCTCTGTCGACACGTGCATGTGTCGACACAGTCCTCGATGGGCATGTGTCGACAGAGTTGTCAAGAAAACCAAAGTGGGAAGTCATAGAAGACAACATTTTGATATTAATTTCCTTTGCTTTTATTATTAGATTTTTTATTTTTTGTTTTTACTTATTTTCAGGTTTGATTCTTTTTATTCCACATTCCTGTTTAGTCCCGTGTTTGTTATTAATCGTATTACTTAATACTATCTCATATCTGTCTGAATGGTTTAAATTGTTTTATGTAAATAAATTACATGAATTATACCTTTGAGAATATTTAAACCTTCAATAAGCTCATCAAAACAATCAAAAAAGAAACATATTAAACAGACTTAACATGCATGTGCTGATTACCCCCGCCCCCTCCCTCTCCTCCCCTTCCTCTTGCAATCCTTTATGTTCACACTCACTTCATCTCTCTTCCTTTAAAGAGGAGGCGGAGATTATTACCAACCTCCTGCATGTTATGTAACTTTATCATATTTATTGAAGACTGTTTGGATGCAGAGGACAAAACATCAGACATTGGTGTAGGGAACTTGTTCGTGTCTTGCAGCTGTCAAAGGTACATTTTGTGACATTTTATTATATAGATTGTTTAAAAAAGTAATGTAAATAGTCATGGAAATGATTATGCAACATTTAACACGCATACAGCTGGAGACTGTACTGTGTTTAAACTATATTTCATTTGGGTTTTACCTATTTATTTTGGCTTACCTTAAATTGTAAGATTTATGGATTTGTTTTTGTGTAACAAAGACAGAAAATGTAGTTTAAGAAAACGGATAAAAAGATAAGCATGGCAATAATAAAAAGGAAAAATGAGAGAAGGGGATAGATTATGCACAATTAACGGGGAATTATTGTGTAGACATTTCACAAATGTAGTCCATATATAAAAAACATACTTACAAAGGCTATTTCTTACAAATGTTGCATGTATGTATGTATGTATGTATGTATGTATGTATGTATGTATGTATGTATGTATGTATGTATGTATGTATGTATGTATGTATGTATGTACGTACGTATGTATGTATGTAGGTATGTATGTATGTATGTATGTAGGTATGTATGTATGTATGTATGTATATGTGTATGTATGTGTGTATGTATGTACGTATGTATGTATGTATGTACGTATGTGGGTATGTATGTATGTACGTATGTATGTATGTATGTATGTACGTATGTATTATTTCATGGATTTCACAAATTTCAGTATGACAGTTATGTCGTAAACCGTTTACATTTGACCATGCACGACTCAAATCTGCACTCGCCTCACATTGGGAAGTGACAGCTAGCAAGAGACAAGAGTATACTTCTGTGTAGGCTACTTCAAAATAAAAGCACTTCCTGTGACAGTTTGCAGTAAAACTAAATTACTGTTAAACAAATAAGGTTGTGTACCTTTACAAATATCAGCTGTAAATCAAGTAATGTAAATAATGTAACTGCAATGCAACTCCCCGTCATGCTGTGAGATGTGCTGTTGTGGTTTACACCTTAGAGCCACCGTAATAAGCAGATAGTGTATCAAAAATTGAGGAAAGTCAATAGAAAATGAAAGCAATTGATTTTTTTTGTGGGTATCCTACATATGAATCCGGTATTTGTTTGAACTTGCTCCTCACAGCTTTAGTGATGTCACTGAGCAAGGCTAGGTAGATATTAAACAGCATGTTTCATGCCTCATTTTATAACCTGATCTCCTCAACAGGTTTCACTCTGAAGAATGGAAGATCTCTACATTAACAAGACATCATACCATGATGATGATTACTATGATTTAATCTTCTGTACCCGTTATATACAAACAGTAGTCATCATATATTGGGTGACATGCGTAATCATTTGTATCGGACTTCCTTTGACCCTCGTGGCCATCTATGCTCTTTATTCTCTGGTACGTACATTATGACTGAGATCTATTTGTGTTAAGTGTCTGTATGGATCTTGATCTGAGTTGGGGGCCACATGTCAGAGGGCTGGGGTGAAGTATTTTAATGACCTATACATGTACAGGAATAATCAACTGCTTAGTTAAAATGTACATGAAGCTGATTGGACCCTGCAGACATATTTGGGAAGATTATGTTTAAATTGCTTTTTTTAACTGTAACCAATGTTTTCCTGCAGGTGGGAAAGGATAATGTTGCTCCGATCTACGTCATCAACCTTCTCATTTCTGACCTCATTCAGCTCTGCTGCATGATCAGTTTTGTGTCAATAAAAAGTCACCTGAACGTAATACCCAGTCTCATTTATGGCTGTAGTCTGCTGGCCAGTGTTTGCTTCATGGTGTGCATCGCCCTGGAAAGGTATCTGTCTCTCCACAATGTGTGTAGCTTCTTCTGTGTCTGACCATTGTATTACTATATGATTCTGAAGCTGTGTCTTACATCTTGTATTACAGGTATTTGCTCATTGCCTGGCCACTGTGGTACCGCTTCAGACGGACCATCAAGATCTCTGTGGTGGTCTGCGTCCTGGTCTGGGTTGTTCCTACTGTCTATTTCTTCTTTTCTTTAGGTTCGCGTCGTCGAGCGTTTTTAATACCTTTGTACATATTTTCCCTCCTTCCCCTCCCACTGCTCATATTCTTCCTGGTTGGGACCCTCAAAGCCCTGTGTGCTTCCATCTCAGTTCCTGCTGATAGAAAACGACGAATTGTGGCAATGTTGGTCCTGGTGCTGGTTATTTACCTGCTGCTGTTCCTGCCCATAATCCACACACTTAGGAAAATACAGAATATAGAAATAAATTACACAACCCTAGACATCCTGTCTAATGTGTTAGTTAAGTTGAGTCCTCTTGCAGACTTAGTTCTGTATGTTCTCATGAGGAAAGGGGCCGTAGACAAGGTTTTGGCCTCTGTGTGTTGTTGCAGAATGGACAGCAATGATGTCAGCGGTTCAACAGTATGAATGATGACAACATGTCCACAGTCAGCTTCATGTAGGCAGTGAAAGAGGGAGAGAGAGAGAGAGAGAGAGAGAGAGAGAGAGAGAAAAGGGAGAAACAGAAGAAGGCATGTAGGTAAAAGATAGAGACAACACAGATTCTGTCTTCTACTGATTTGGTGTCCAATAAGACACCTAACTGTTGATGTAAGCCGTCTTTTGTAGGAGTTGGGTCTGCACCAATCACTCTTCTCTTTGCAGCTTTGGATCTATCACCCCCTCCGACACACCTGTGTCATGTTATAAATGTGCAAAGTATGTTGCTGTTCATAACAACATTAATCTTCATCAAGACACACAGTAGAGAGAACCAAGTTAATGGAATTTTGTCAAGAGACAACTGATTTGTGTTTTATACCAGTTGGTATTTACCTGCATAATTTAATACAACTCAAATATAAGCAATCACGGTTTGTGCCGTACGCATCACTGTACATGATGAAAAATTAAACTCTTTTCAAGATTACTTATATGATCTGAATTTGTTTAACTCCATTTTTGAACTATCAATCAGAGCCCAGTCTTCAAATTTATATTTTTTTCTAATCAGTAATGGTGAGCAAGATACTTGCACTTAATTTTCTTCATATGGTTCATGCAGCTTATAGTGTCTGTCCATGTATGAGTCTTATATATTATTCAAAAGCAGCTTGATTGGTTGGGGTTAGGCATTGACTTGGAGTTGTTAAGGTTAGGATAGCCGATTGGTCAGGGGATAGGACCTGTACATGAAGGCATGGACGCCTGGCCAATAGTAGTGTGTGAATGCTAATGAAGGGCGGGTCTTGGAGTGGCCATAGTAGGAAAAACAATATCGCGAATGTCTCAAGGAGTATCCTTTTTTAAATTGGACTAATATTGAAGATTAACGACACATCACTGGACATGAGCCATGATTACGGCAAATAATATAATACAGCACTATTCATCATAGATGTGGTGACATGCATTATCATATATATCAGACTTCCTTTGACCCTCCTGGCCATCTATGCTCTTTATTCTGGGGTACGTACATTATAATTAAGATCTATTTCTGTAAAGGGTCTGTCTGTAAAGGATCTTGATCTGAGTTGTTAGAGGGCTTGGATTAGAGGGCTTGGGTTCTTTTACCATCGTACAAATTTACAGAAATAATCTAGTCCATAATTTAAATGTACATGAAGCTGATGGGACCCTGTAGGCACCTTTGGGAAGAGTTCAGGAAGATGTAAAAATGTATCCAAAACGTTTTACTTTTAAAAAATTGTGACTGTTGTGACTTTTATAATTGTGTGTACAGATAATAAACTACACTGCATACTATTTGTTTATCTTTATTTAAAATGAGTTTTATTTTGGTGTTTTAGTGGGGGGTCATGCTAGCTTGTAGGATGTGATGTGGACTGGTCTGTTTCTTAACAAAAATGGGAATGTCTGCCTTTGATAACTCACTGCATTAAAACAAGGCATGGCAGCTATGTGTAGACAGCACATCTCAAACACAGAGGCAATGCAAAGTGTTTTAAAACAATAAGGGAGAGTAAAATAAATGTAGATAGAATAATCAGTTTTAAATTAGATTAAATATAATGCTGGTTTGTAATGTTTCCAGTCAAGATGTTTTTATTGCTATTGTTTTAATCTGTAAACATAATATAATAATTTGGCAAAGGACTTCCTTTCTTAAGTTAAAATAAGAAGTACCTAGTCACAGAGATTTTATGAGGAAGTAAAAACCATTTGGTGGGCATGTGTCAACAGAGTTCTCAAGAAAAAACAAGGTACAACAGAGTGTGGGTTTCTCTGGGTTCCTGTTAGTCAACTTCATGACTTTTGTGGTGTCTTACCAGCCTGGTCTCAAAGAATTACGTGAAATGATCACAAACTGTTAACACCACATTCCGTGGTGGTGGCACCTTGGTAAACAATGCTGATGTAAAGTCAATGAGAAGACAACGTAGCATTAAGAGCAACTAAGGTAGTGAGTAATAAGAAAGCCTGAAAATCCACATCCAAGGTTGGTTGGGGTGGTGGACTGGTCAAACTACACAGGACTTCCATCCAGGAGACCGGGGATCATGTCCCGCGTGTCACGTTTCCTAACCCCAACCGTTGCTTTCTTCATTTCCTAAACCCAACTTTCCCGTTCTTATTTACCTAAACCCAACTTTCCCTTTCTTCTTTTCCTAAACCCAACTGTCCCGTTCTTCTTTTCCTAAACCCAACTGTCCCGTTCTTCTTCTCCTAAACCCAACTGTCCCGTTCTTCTTCTCCTAAACCCAACTGTCCCGTTCTTCTTTTCCTAAACCCAACTGTCCCGTTCTTCTTCTCCTAAACCCAACTGTCCCGTTCTTCTTTTCCTAAACCCAACTGTCCCGTTCTTCTTCTTCTAAACCCAACTGTCCCGTTCTTCTTCTCCTAAACCCAACTGTCCCGTTCTTCTTCTCCTAAACCCAACTGTCCCGTTCTTCTTCTCCTAAACCCAACTGTCCCGTTCTTCTTCTCCTAAACCCAACTGTCCCGTTCTTCTTCTCCTAAACCCAACTGTCCCGTTCTTCTTTTCCTAAACCCAACTGTCCCGTTCTTCTTCTTCTAAACCCAACTGTCCCGTTCTTCTTATTCTAAACCCAACTGTCCCGTTCTTCTTCTCCTAAACCCAACTGTCCCATTCTTCTTCTTCTCCTAAACCCAACTGTCCCGTTCTTCTTTTCCTAAACCCAACTGTCCCGTTCTTCTTCTCCTAAACCCAACTGTCACCTTCTTCTTTTCCTAAACCCAACTGTCACCTTCTTCTTTTCCTAAACCCAACTGTCCTGTTCTTCTTCTCCTAAACCCAACTGTCACCTTCTTCTTTTCCTAAACCCAACTGTCCTGTTCTTCTTTTCCTAAACCCAACTTTACCGTTCTTCTTCTCCTAAACCCAACTGTCCCCTTCTTTTCCTAAACCCAACTTTACCGTTCTTCTTCTCCTAAACCCAACTGTCCCCTTCTTTTCCTAAACCCAACCGTCCCGTTGTTTTCCCACGTGGCATGGAAACATAAGCCCACCGACGACCGTTTTCTTACCTTAAGGGTCTGTGTAAATTTCACGGAAATTCTTCCGTGGACCCATCACAGAATTTCCGGCAATTTCGTGAAACTGCCACAGATTATGAGTTAAGTGTCCACGTTCATTATATGGTATTCCTTTGTGATACAATTGTAATAAAAATCCCTATTACAGGTGTGCACATTCTACTACTGATTGTTTCCAGGTGCAGCCATTGTAGTCAAACACTGGATAATTAAAGCAAAACTGCATCATAGAACTGCTGTTCAAATAATATGAAATATACATGGATTTTATTTAGTTTTCTTGTAATAGACCCAAACACCTAGAGTATCTTAAATGTAACTTCTACAATTATACAGTTTATTACAGAAAACCTCTCTCAATTCACCTGTTTTAAACCCCAATAACAAAGTTAATTCTGCACACCACTGTTTCCCAAAATCACACAAATCATGTGTTCATAGATGACTCAGATCTTACATGTCTGGTGTAATGTAACGCTCATTAGAGTGACGCTGCAAACGTGCTGGAACCAGGCAGGAAATGTCTGTTTCATAACCAAAGCAGTTCTTTGCACATAATAACGTACTTCCTTTGCTCTGGTAAATGACACAATCTTTATTTACATGACTTGATGTTCAACGTTCATACGGTTCCTGGAGTGTGTTTTAATGTGCTTTATTTCTCAAGTCTAGTAGTAGAAAGGCATGTCATGAATGCAGAAGTTGGGCTGCAGGCTCCCAAAGGTGCAGTCAGACGTGGAGCTTAAACGTCTTGTAGTATAAGTCCTGGTACATGCACACATTCTGGTAATGCTAATGGTAGTGGTGTTTTTCAACTACACCCTCCCCCCACCACACCCTCTTGCAATCATTTATGTTCACACTCATTTCATCTCTCTTCCTTCGAAGAGGAGGCGGAGATTATTACCAACTTCCTGCACGTTATGTAACTTTATCATATTTATTGAAGACTGTTTGGATGCAGAGGACAAAACATCAGACATTGGTGTAGGGAACTCGTTCGTGTCTTGCAGCTGTCAAAGGTAAAATTTTATAAATAACAAATTAGCTGAAGGAAAAACAAGAGAAGAAAAATGATATAGAGCATGCACAATTAATGGGAAATTAAACAACAAGAAGTAGAACTACTCTGTAGACATTTCAGAAATGTAGTCCATGTATTGAAAATCAAAATGTGTGTGTGTGTCTGTGTGTGTGTGTGTGTGTGTGTGTGTGTGTGTGTGTTCTGAAACATCATTAATCCACAGAAAGATATTTGGAAAATTTTGATAATGGCAATAATAATGAGCTTAGATATGTAAAGATGTAAAATAGTTTTGTGTGTGGTGACAATATGATGACTGAGGTTATGTTATGTAACGACAGACAGGTTACAGCCATTTACTGATTCAGTTAGAGATGTTTAGTGAAATAAGGAAATTAATCTTTACACAACAGATAATGCAGATGGTTTATGGGGGGGAATGACATGCAACCAACTGAGCAATCTGGGTGCCCGAAACTGTAGTATTTGATTAAATATCATAAGCAGACAGGGTACTAAATATTAAGGAAGTTTAATACTGAAAGCAATAAGATTAATTTTTTTATTATTTGATTATTTGATTTGTGAGTATTCTATATATGTATGCTGAACATGTTTTACATCTCATTTTATAACCTGATCTCCTAAACTGGTTTCACTCTGAAGAATGGCAGATTTCAACATTAACGCCACATCACTGGACATGAGCTATGATTACAACAGCACCTTCAACAACATTGACTTTGACAATATAGACTTCATCATGTTTGTGGTGACATGCATAATCATTTCTATCGGACTTCCTTTGACCTTCGTGGCCATCTATGCTCTTTATTCTCTGGTAAGGTACATTATAACTGTATAATATCATAATGAACTGCTTAGTTAAAATGTAAATTAAGCTGATTGGACCCTGCAGACATATTTGGGAAGAGGAGTTCAGAACATTTCTTTTTTACTTGTTTTCCTGCAGGTGGGAAAGGATAATGTTGCTCCGATCTACGTCATCAACCTTCTCATTTCTGACCTCATTCAGTTCTGCTGCATGATCGTTGAGGTGGCACGACCTAACGACTGGATTACACCTGAGTTTATTTACCCCTCTAGTCTGTTGGTCAGTGTTTACTTCATGGTGTGCATCGCCCTGGAAAGGTATCTGTCTCTCCAGAATGTGTGTAATAATAATAATAAATTGTATTCATATAGCACTTTTCATGGTACTCAAAGACACTTTACAGTAAAAACCAGCACATATATCACATTAAACAGATAAGCAATAGAACCAACACATAAAACAAGCATATTAAAGCAAATAAAAACAGTAAAACCAGTAGCTGTCAGGTGAGAAATGTAAGTCAATTATGTGGAACGCTACTCTGAGCTACTTCTGTGTCTGACCATTGTATTACTATATGATTCTGAAGCTGTGTCTTACATCTTGTATTACAGGTATTTGGCCATTGCCTGGCCACTGTGGTACCGCTTCAGACGGACCATCAAGATCTCCGTGGTGGTCTGTGTCCTGGTCTGGGTTGTTTCTTTTGTATCGTTTTCTTATTTTCTGAATTTTGGTATGTTGAAGTCCTATTTTTCCTCCTTCCTCCCACTGCTCATATTCTTCCTGGTTGGGACCCTCAAAGCCCTGTCTGCTTCCATCTCAGTTCCTGCTGATGAAAACGACGAATTGTGGCAATGTTGGTCCTGGTGCTGGTTATTTACCTGCTGTTGCTCCTGCCCATAATCATCTTTTATCTGAGAGATGTTTACTTAAATGTCCTAACCCTCATCATTGTCTCTGATGTGTTTTTTAAGTTGAGTCCTCTTGCAGACTTAGTTCTGTATGTTTTCATGAGGAAAGGGGCCATAAACAAGGTTTTGGCCTCTGTGTGTTGTTGCAGAATGGACAGCAATGATGTCAGAGGTTCAGCAGTATGAATGATGACAACATGTCCACAGTCAGCTTCATGTAGGCAGAGAGAGAGAGAGAGAGAGAGAGAGAGAGAAAATGGAGAAACAGAAGAAGACATGTAGGTAAAAGATAGAGACAACACAGATTCTGTCTTCTACTGATTTGGTGTCCAATAAGACACCTAACTGTTGATGTTAGCCATCTTTTGTAGGAGTTGGGTCTGCACCAATCACTCTTCTCTTTGCATCTTTGGATCTATCACCCCCTCCGACACACCTGTGTCAGGTTATAGATGTGCAAAGTATTTTGCCGTTCATAACAACATTAATCTCCATCAAGACACACGGTACTTATTTGATCTCAATTTGTTTAACTCCATTTTGAACTATTTTCAATGAGAGCCCAGACTTAACATTTATATATATATATATATATATATATATATATTTTTTTTTATTTCTTCGGTTTATGCATGGTGTCTGTCCATGTATGAGTCTCACATGTCTCTTCATATTGTTCTTGTGGCTAAATGTTCTCCTACAAACATTGCGACCGAATAGTTTCTCTCCTCATGTTCTCCTGCATTATGTTCTTGGAACTTAATCTACTAATTGATGAATGGACTAATGGTTTCAGCTGTCCTTGTATAGGATGGTTTGGGTAGTTACTTCAACCTACCAATGAAACGAGTTCTAGCAAATCAGATGTAAAGTAGGGCAGTTCTTTGCCGAAAAGCGAGTCTGCAGTGTGGTCGCCAAGGTAACACTGCTGAATGCAGGGGTGGCCTCTACCTCACCCAGTAAGAGCGTTCGCCCCATGTAGGCTGAGTCCTGCAGCGGCCCGGGTTTGAATCCCACCTGCGGTCCTTTGCTGTGTGTCATCATCCATCTCTCTCCGCCTTTCATGTCTATCCACTATAATAAAGGGGGAAAAGCTCCCCCCCCCCCAAAAAAAATAATCTTTTAAAAAAAATGGATGCAAAGTTTATCAAACAGAGCATGTAAATACAGCTTTATTTGAGAAAGGTGTTAAAAATATATGGGGCCGGGCAAGAGGAAAAGGGTGGAGATGGGAAGCCGTTGGTGCATGAACAGGAGACTGTACGGCAGCAGCAGTAAGAAAGTGCTTGCTAGTCATTAGATGCTAGTCACAAGCTTTGTTCTGTGTACTCTGTCATACGAGTATGTTCCTGGCAACAACGACTACCGTTACCGCTGCGAATGTGCCTTCACTGACCGACCGTGTGTGATAAAAAAATAATACGTTTGCATGTTCATAGCAGAGCTTGATTTGTCATTAACGATGGCCTCTGTGTAAAAAGCTATCTGAAGACCAAACTGCCTTGACAAAGCTGTCTGTTTGGAATCAGTTATTTTAACACACATGGTCTTGCCCCAGAGTTTAGACTTATATATGAAAAGCTAACATGCAAAGTTTTCAATAAATATACCTGAAGCAACTTATCTCAACATGGACAAAATTACTAATGTTTCCTTTTTTAATGAAGACCTGACCAAAGTTACAACTCAACATCTAGCAAGTTTTGATTCCACTGTAAGATTTTGATAATATGATTGCAATATGTCATCTACTGATAATACGATCTGTGAATCCTCCATGTAATGCTGAATAACAGCAGAACAGCAATAATAGGTACCTATAGAGATTGTATGAGGAACTAAAAGCCATTTGGTGTGCATGTGTCGACAGAGTTCTCAAGAAAAACCAAGGTAAAATAGATATGTTGACATATCTGACGCAAATTCACTCAGCCAGTTTGTGACAGAGTCAAGAAGTCTGTTGATGTTCACAAGGCCGAGAAGATTGGTGTTTTAAGCTTGTATTGTATGCATATGTTTTTGTCTTTTTGAAGCACTTTGTGCACCCAAAAAGTGTTATATAAATGAAATCAACTTGCAACATGTGTTCTGATCTTTCATTTTTAAGCGCTACATTAAAATGTTTGGCTTGATGCTTTTGTCATTCAGTGTGCCTTTGTGCTGCTTTTCAGGACATGTCTAACAGTAGATTTACTGTTAGCCAGTGTTATTCGGATGTGCACCAAGTAGTAGGCACACTGTCAAAATGTCAAAACATCTATCTTAAATGTTACTGTGCGTTAACTTCTACTATATATACAGTATATATATATATATATATATATATATATATATATATATATATATATATATATATATATACAGTATATTAAACAGTTTATTACAGAAAACCTCTGTCAATTCACCTGTTTTAAAACCCCAATAACAAAGTTAATCCTGCACACCACTGTTTCCCAAAATCATACAAATGATGTATTCATAGATGACTCAGATCTTACATGTCTGGTGTAATGTAACGCTCATTAGAGTGACGCTGCATATCCTCCTGAGACCCAGCCCATTTACTTATGTCCACTGTAGTGGACTTTGGAATTTCATCCTTCTCCTTGGATTCTTTTGTGTGAGTCCATTAGTTCCTGCTGAACTGTACAGAGGACATCCTGGTCTTTTCAGTGATATGTCATTTGATTGGGTGGTATGCCAGAAACTCCCTCTTTCTTTCAATCCAAAATGGATGGCATAGGAACAAGCACATTTTATGGAAAGATGAGAGGTGAGTCAAATATTGTTTGTCTATGATGTTGTTACTATGATAATCATATATTTTCTTGTTCAATAAGGTGTTAGGAATCATATATCTAGTTCTGATAGCAACTTAATGATGCGTCTTTTAAAATATTTGCCATTTTATGAATGTCAATTGTAGTGGACATCAGGACTATCTTCATGTAAATAATGACTCTGTATTGTCATAGGAAACAGAACTGAAGCAGAAAGAATTATTTACCAATTAGTTGAGGGAGATTCAGATTTGGAGTTGTCAGATGATTAGAGAGATGAAGATGAGTTTCAACCAGTGATAGAAGACGGTGATGAAGAAGAGGAAGATGATGCAGAAGGCTCAGTTGAAGGGACAGATACAGACAACAGATACAGACAGGGACGAGCAGGAAACTCATTGCCCTCTATGGGCCAGAGTAACATGTAAGTTTGATGCAATTCCACAATTTTAAATTCAGCTACATTGAGTAATAAAACTGTTATTACCAATCATTTGTTATTATTTTTTTCCTTCATATCAGATTTGCACCTGTGTTACCTGGGCTTTTTGTGTGTCAAGAAGATGACCCTACAACACGGGCGGACTGGAGTCCAATTGAATACTTTTCACAGTACATTGACAACAAGGTCTTTGAAGATTTAGCAACATACACAAATCAAAGAGAGCTGTAAAGCAGAGGAGTGTGTATGAATAAAGATATAAAATATATAAAGAAATAAAAATCTGCTTTGGCATTTCAGTCCACAGGCATGCCTTGGCTATCCCAGAATTAAAATGTTTTGGGCAAGGGATAGATTCTTCAGGATAAGAAACTCCCTCAAGATTGTCAATGACCTGGCTGTGACAGAGGAAACAAAGAAGGAAGATATTCTTTGGAAAGTCAGGCCAATACTGGATTGTGTGCGGCAAGGCTGTCTCAGCCTTGCAAAGCCAGAAAGGGTCTGTATTGATGAGCAAATCATCCCATTCACAGGCCGTTGTCCAGTCAGGCAGTATGTTCCCGGCAAGCCAAACCCTACTGGCCTAAAGGTCTTTGTCCTTGCATCACCAAATGGCTTGATGCTTGATTTTGAAGTCTACCAAGGGACGAATACCTTTCCAATCCAAAGGATAGGAGTTGGAGCTGCAGCAGTTCTACGCATGGTTGAATCTGTTCCAACAGGAAGCCACATATTCTTTGACAGGTACTTCAAAACCATAGATCTTTTGGACGCATTGCTGGCAAAGGGCCTTCCTGCAACTGGAACCATAATGAAAAACCATATCCCAAAGCTGTGCCAGCTGCCAGTGGACAAACAGTTGAAAAAAGAGGGGAGAGGAACATCAGTGTCAGTGGTCAGAAAGAGTCCTGAGCTGGCTATCATAAAATGGTTCGACAACAAACCAGTGCTCATGGCATCCACTGTACATGGGAAAGACCCCGAAGGCATCTGTACCAGATGGTCCAAGAAAGAAAAGCTCCTGGTCCAGGTTAGAAGACCAGCGGCAATTAAGCAGTATAATGACAACATGGGTGGCGTGGATCTATGTGATCGCATGCTTAGCTTCTATCGAATGTCAAGCAGGACCAAGAAATGGACATCGCGCGTGATCAGTCACTTCTTCACCATGTTCATTGTTCAAATAACGCTGAAAGGGTCAAGGGGACCAATCAAAGGATACGGACAAAGTGTTAAGCTTTAATAGTAAACATATCCTTGCAAAATGCAAGGAAAAGGATTCAAGAATGATAAATGTCTGTTTTTAATCTAAATGCCTGTATTCTTGGATAATAATCACTCTGCAGCCCAAATGCCTGTATTCTTGGTTGACAAAATTTGTATCTACCAATTGTGTCTCTTTTTGTACTCAAATTATCTTGTTGTCCACTACAGTGGACATGCGGTAAAACAGAAATAAAAATTTGTAAATTGTAGGATTGTTTTTAACCCTAAACAGGTATGGAATCACAAAAATGTATGATTAGGAAATAACTTATTTTCTCCGTTCTCAGGAGGATATTGCAGAAAACGTCAGGTTGAAAACCAAAGCACCCACATTACACATCAAGAAGTGTTCAATGAGGTTATTGGTTCTTTGCACATAATAACATACTTCCTTTGCTCTGGTAAATGACACAATCTTTATTTATATCACTTGATGCTCAACGTTCACACGGTTCCTGGAGTGTGTTTAATGTGCTTTATTTCTGAAGACTAGTAGTAGAAAGGCATGTCATGAATGCAGAAGTTGGGCTGCAGGCTCCCAAAGGTGCAGTCAGACGTGGCCATAGCACAGCGGCCGCAGTGGCAGCTCAGAGCCACGGGGTAGGTGACGGCCGGGTCCACGCCGGGAGAACAGTCAGGGAGCTTAACCGTCTTGTAGTATAAGTCCTGGTACATGCACACATTCTGGTAATGCTACTCATATCTGTCTTATTCTCATATCTTATTTTATTTTAGCTATGATTATATTTTGAATTGTTTATGTAAATATATTATGCACAATATATGTTCGAGGATATTTAAACTCTCAATAAGCTCAATTAAACAATCAAAACAGTAAAATATTTAACAAACTTAACATACAGTATGCACCAATTATTTCTTGTGGTGTTTTTCAACTACACCCCCTCCCCCCCACCACAGCCTCTCGCAATACTTCATGTTCACACTCACTTCATCTCTCTTCCTTCGAAGAGGAGGCGGAGATTATTACCAACCTCCTGCATGTTATGTAACTTTACCATATTTATTGTAGACTGTTTGGATGCAGAGGACAAAACATCAGACATTGGTGTAGGGAACTCGTTTGTGTCTTGCAGCTGTCAAAGGTAAATTTTGGGACATTTTATTATGATGATTTTTTATGAAGGTAATGGCATTGTAAATAGTCCTGAAAATGAATATGCAACCTTTAACAAGCAGACAGTTGGGAACTGTACTGTATTAAACCAATTATATTTCATTTGGGTTTTTGCTTGCCTTACATTAAATTGTCAGACTTATGGATATGTGATTGTGTAACAATGACGGAAAATGTAGTTTAAGAAACTACTTGTTGTCTGGAGTTTGCACCTTCAGCGTTGAAAGCAACTGGAAGTCGCTGTGTCAGCTAAATAAAATGTAATTTAATGTAATAATTATAACAAATTAGCTGAAGGAAAAATGAGAGAAGAAAAATGGGACAGAGCATGCACAATTAATGGGAAATTAAACATGAAGTAGAACTACTCTGTAGACATTTCAGAAATGTAGTCCATGTATTGAAAACCAAAACGTGCTTACAAAAGTGATTTCTTACAAATGTGTGTGTGTGTGTGTGTTCTGAAACATCATTAATCCAAAAAAAGATATTTGGGAAATTTTGATAATGCCAATAATAATGATCTTAGATATGTAAAGATGTAAAATAGTTTTGTGTGTCGTGACACTATGAAGACTGAGGTTATGTTATGTAACGACAGACAGGTTACAGACATTTACTGATTCAGTTAGAGATGTTTAGTGAAATAAGGAAATTAATCTTTACACAACAGATAATGCAGATGGTTTATCAAGTGGATTAATCAGTCTCATCCTGAACCAGAGGGCAGAGGGGCATTCAACAAGTAGGGGGGCATCGAGTACAGAACACAGGCTAAATGTATTATAATGCATTATTATATTTCTATTCATCCCCAGAACTTCTATGCTATCTGAAACAGATACTATACTATAAGTGTAGTATAGTGTGCATAGTTATATATGTATATATGCCCGAAACTGTAGTATTTGATTAAATATCTTAAGCAGACAGGTTACTAAATATTAAGGAAGTTTAATACTGAAAGCAATAAGATTAATTTTTTTAATCATTTTATTTGTGAGTATTCTATATATGTATGCTGAACATGTTTCACATCTCATTTTATAACCTGATCTCCTAAACAGGTTTCACTCTGAAGAATGGCAGATTTCAACATTAACGCCACATCACTGGACATGAGCCATGATTACAACAGCACCTACAACGACTTTGACTTTGAAAATATAGACTTCATCGTGTATGTTATGACATGCATAATCATTTGTATCGGACTTCCTTTGACCCTCGTGGCCATCTATGCTCTTTATTCTCTGGTACGTACATTATAACTGTATAATAACATAATGAACTGCTTAGTTAAAATGTAAATTAAGCTGATTGGACCCTGCAGACATATTTGGGAAGAGGAGTTCAGAACATGTCTTCTTTACTTGTTTTCCTGCAGGTGGGAAAGGATCACGTTGCTCCGATCTACGTCATCAACCTTCTCATTTCTGACCTCATTCAGTTCTGCTGCATGATCGTTTTTGTGGCAAACCCTCTGTTAATTGCACCTTACTATATTTACTTCTCTAGTCTGACGGCCAGTGTTTACTTCATGGTGTGCATCGCCCTGGAAAGGTATCTGTCTCTCCAGAATGTGTGTAATAATAATAATAAATTGTATTTATATAGCGCTTTTCATGGTACTCAAAGACACTTTACAGTAAAAACCAGCACATATATCACATTAAACAGATAAGCAATAGAACCAACACATAAAACAAGCATATTAAAGCAAATAAAAACAGTAAAACCAGTAGCTGTCAGGTGAGAAATGTAAGACAATTATGTGGAACGCTACTCTGAGCTACTTCTGTGTCTGACCATTGTATTACTATATGATTCTGAAGCTGTGTCTTACATCTTGTATTACAGGTATTTGCTCATCGCCTGGCCACTGTGGTACCGCTTCAGACGGACCATCAAGATCTCTGTGGTGGTCTGTGTCCTGGTCTGGTTTGTTTCTTTGTCTTCTATCTTTCTCTTTTTTTCTGAATTTTGGTATTTTCACGTCCTATTTTTCCTCCCTCCCCTCCCACTGCTCATATTCTTCCTGGTTGGGACCCTCAAAGCCCTGTCTGCTTCCATCTCAGTTCCAGCTGATGAAAAACGACGAATTGTGGCAATGTTGGTCCTGGTGCTGGTTATTTACCTGCTGCTGTTCCTGCCCAGAATCATCATGCATCTGAAAGATGTTTACTCATATGACATAACCCTCTACATCGTCTCTGATGTGTTTCTTAAGTTGAGTCCTCTTGCAGACTTAGTTCTGTATGTTTTCATGAGGAAAGGGGCCGTAGACAAGGTTTTGGCCTCTGTGTGTTGTTGCAGAATGGACAGCAATGATGTCAGCGGTTCAGCAGTATGAATGATGACAACATGTCCACAGTCAGCTTCATGTAGGCAGAGAAAGACAGAGAGAGAGAAAGAAAATGGAGAAACAGAAGAAGACATGTAGGTAAAAGATAGAGACAACACAGATTCTGTCTTCTACTGATTTGGTGTCCAATGAGACACCTAACTGTTGATGTAAGCCATCTTTTGTAGGAGTTGGGTCTGCACCAATCACTCTTCTCTTTGCATCTTTGGATCTATCACCCCCTCCGACACACCTGTGTCAGGTTATAGATGTGCAAAGTATGTTGCTGTTCATAACAACATTAATCTCCATCAAGACACACGGTAATTATTTGATCTCAATTTGTTTAACTCCATTTTTGAACTATTTTCAATCAGAGCCCAGACTTAACATTTATATATATAATTTTTTTTTTTATTTATTTCGGTTTATGCAGCTTATGGTGTCTGTCCATGTATCAGTCTCACATGTCTTTTCATATTGTTCTTGTGGCTAAATGTTCTCCTACAAACATTGCGACCGAATAGTTTCTCTCCTCATGTTCTCCTGCATTATGTTCTTGGAACTTAATCTACTAATTGATGAATGGACTAATGGTTTCAGCTGTACTTATATAGGATGGTTTGGGTAGTTACTTCAACCTACATATGAAACAAGTTTTAGCAAATCAGATGGACTAATTAAATGAAATTTCTAATGTTTCCTTTTTTAATGAAGACCTGACCAAAGAAACAACTCAACATCTAGCAAGTTTTGATTCCACTGTAAGATTTTGATAATATGATTGCAATATGTCATCTACATTGAACACTGATAATACGATCTGTGAATCCTCCATGTAATGCTGAATAACAGCAGAACAGCAATAATAGGTACCTATAGAGATTGTATGAGAAACTAAAAGCCATTTGGTGTGCATGTGTCGACAGAGTTCTCAAGAAAAACCAAGGTAAAATAGATATGTTGACATATCTGACGCAAATTCACTCAGCCAGTTTGTGACAGAGTCAAGAAGTCTGTTGATGTTCACAAGGCCAAGAAGATTTGTGTTTTAAGCTTGTATAATATGTATATTAAGCGCTACATTAAAATGTTTGGCTTGATGTTTTTGTTATTCAGTGTGCCTTTGTGCTGCTTTTCAGGACATGTCTAACAGTAGATTTACTGTTAGCCAGTGTTATTCGGATGTGCACCAAGTAGTAGGCACACTGTCAAAATGTCTTCAAAATTTTCTAGTTGCTTTATGTTCTTTGAACTGTATCTGCATTGCTTTTTTGATGCAACTGTAACAGGTGTACACATTCTGCTACGGTTTGTTTCCAGCAGGTGAAGCCTTTTTAGGCAAGCCAAGGCAAGGCAGCTTTATTTGTAGAGCACATTTCAGCAACAGGGCAATTCAAAGTGCTTTACACAACAGTTCAAAGAAACAGTTTGAAAATAAAAACAGATAAAACACTGAAGAAACAGTTAAAAATAAAAATTAAAAACAGATAAAACACAGGAATAAAAGTTACAGTGCAGTATAAGAAATTAAACATTAAAGAAATGAACATAATTTAAAGAAAGGCAACATCAAAAAGAAAGGTCTTCAGCCTTGATTTAAAAGAACTGAGAGTAGCAGCAGATCTGCAGGTTTCTGGGAGTTTGTTCCAGATTTGAGGAGCATAAAAACTGAACGCTGCTTCCCCCTGTTTGGTTCTGACTCTGGGGACAGAAAGCAGACCTGTCCCAGATGACCTGAGAGGTCTGGGGGGGTCATAGTGTAGTAGCAGATCAGAAATGTATTTTGCCCCTAAACCATTTAGTGATTCATAGACTAGCAAAAGTATTTTGAAATCAATTATTTGAGGTACAGGAAGCCAGTGTAAAGACTTCAGAACTGGAGTGATGTGATCCAGTCTCTGGGTTTTAGTAAGGACTGGAGTGATGTGATCCAGTCTCTTGGTCTTAGTGAGGACTGGAGTGATGTGATCCAGTCTCTGGGTTTTAGGGAGGACTGGAGTGATGTGAGCCAGTCTCTTGGTCTTAGTGAGGACTCGAGCAGCAGCGTTCTGAATCAGCTGCAGCTGTCTGATAGATTTTTTTTAGGGAGACTTGTAAAGACCCCGTTACAGTAGTCAAGTCTATGAAGCATGGGCACGTTTTTCCAAATACTGTTGACAGATAAGTCCTTTAACCCTTGATATATTCTTAAGGTGATAATAGGCTGACTTGTTGTCTTAATGCGGCTGTTAAAGTTCAGGTCAGAGTCCATGACTATGAGATTTCTGGCTTTGTCTGTTGTTTTTAACATTGTCGTTTGAAGCTGAGCGCAGACTTTTAATTGTTCCTCTTTTTCCACAAAAAACAACCACCTCAGTTTTTTCTTCATTTAATTAAAGACAGTTCTGGCACATCCAGTCGTTAACTTGTTCAATGCACTTAGTCAGTTTTTGTATTGAACTATAGTCCCCTGACGATAAGGTTATGTAAATTTGTGTGTTGTCCGCATAACTATGGTAACTTATTTTGTTGTTTTCCATAATCTGAGCCAGTGAAAGCATGTAGATGTTAAACAGAAGAGGCCCCAGAATGGAGCCTTGGGGAACTCCGCACGTCATATTTGTACGCTCAGATGTATAATTACCTATTGACACAAAGTAATCCCTATTCTGTAAGTAGGATTCAAACCAGTTTAGTACTGAGCCAGAAAGGCCAACCCAGTTTTCCAATCGGTCTAGTAATATGTTGTGGTCGACCGTGTCAAATGCAGCACTGAGATCAAGTAATACTAAGAATGAAATTTTGCCATTATCTGTGTTTAAGTATGTCATAAAAGACTTTAACAAGAGCCGTCTCAGTGCTGTGGTGTGGTCGGAAACCCGGCTGAAAGGTATCAAAACTGTTGTTTAGTGACAAGAAAAAGTTCAGTTGTTGAAAAACCTAATTTTACTTAAAAACGGAAGGTTTGATATCGGCCTATAGTTGCTCATTAGGGATGTGTCTAGATTGTTCTTTTTTAAGAGTGGCTTGATTACTGCAGTTTTCAGGGCCTGTGGAAAGATACCTGAAAAAAGAGACATGTTCACAATCTGTAGAAGATCCAAAGCCAAACAATTCGAAATTCTTTTGAAAACACCCGTTGGTAGAATATCAAGGCAACAGGAGGAGGTTTTCAGATGTTGTATAATGTCCTCCAGGTTTTTATGGTTGATCGTATGAAATTCTGCCATATTGGAACTAGTTTTGCTTGAACACTGTGACAACACATATCCTGTACTTGATATGGAGGCACTGACTGTTTGTCTAATCTTCTGAATTTTGTCTTTGAAGAAGGAGGAAAAGTCATTGCAGGCCTTGGTAGATAAAAGTTCAGATGCTACTGGTACTGGAGGGTTTGTTAACCTATCAACAGTAGCAAACAAAGCACGTGAATTATTATTGTTTCTAGAGATAATATCAGAGAACAAGGACCTCCTTGCATTCCTCAGTTCTAAATTATAAATGCAAAGTCTCTCTTTATAGGTGTTAACTTGCATACAGTGGAATGAGTCATTACAAACAAAGAGGCGACTCCACCTCCTTTCTTATTCACTCTATTCTCACTCATAAAACTGAAGTTAGGGGGAGCTGACTCGATGAGAACAGCAGCGCTGTTATTATGGTCTAACCAGGTTTCAGTTAAAAACCTAAAATCAAGATTATGCTTAATAATAAAATCAATGATTAAAAATGATTTCCCTGACCTGATGTTTAGTAAGTAGTAGTTTTTTGGGGAAGGCTGTGACTAACGAAGAATGGATGACAAATAATATCTATACATGTCATCTACATTGACTCTTAACTTAAAACGTGGCATTTTTCTCTGTCGACACGTGCATGTGTCGACACAGTCCTCGATGGGCATGTGTCGACAGAGTTGTCAAGAAAAACCAAAGTGGGAAGTCATGGAAGACAACATGTTGATATTCATTTCCTTTGTTTTTTTTTATTAGATTTTTATTTTTTGCTTTTTTATTTTCAGGTTTGATTCTTTTTATTCCACATTCCTGTTTAGTCCCATGTTTGTTATTAATCGTATTACTTAATACTATCTCATGTCTGCCTGAATTGTTTAAATTGTTTTATGTAACTAAAATATATGAATTAAATGTTCGAGAATATTTAAACCTTCAATAAGCTCATCAAAACAATCAAAACAACAACATATTAAACAGACTTAACATGCATGTACTGATTACCCCCTCTCGCAATCCTTTATGTTCACACTCACTTCATCTCTCTTCCTTTAAAGAGGAGGCGGAGATTATTACCAACCTCCTGCATGTTATGTAACTTTATCATATTTATTGAAGACTGTTTGGATGCAGAGGACAAAACATCAGACATTGGTGTAGGGAACTCGTTCATGTCTTGCAGCTGTCAAAGATACATTTTGGGACATTTTATTATAATGATTGTTTATAAAGGTAACAACATTGTAAATAATCATGGAAATGAATATGCAACCTTTAACAAACAGACAGATGGGGACTGTACTGTGTTAAACCAACTATATTTCATTTGGGTTTTTGCTTGTCTTACATTAAATTGTCAGACTTATGGATATGTGATTGTGTAACAAAGAAGGAAAATGTAGTTTAAGAAACTACTTGTTGTTTGGAGTTTGCACCTTCAGCGTTGAAAGCACTTAACTGGAAGTTGCTGTGTCAGCTAAATAAAATGTAATTTAATGTAATAACTGTAACAAATTAGCTGAAGAAAAAGTGAGAGAAGAAAAATGGGACAGAGCATGCACAATTAATGGGAAATTAAACATGAAGTAGAACTACTCTGTAGACATTTCAGAAATGTAGTCCATGTATTGAAAACCAAAACGTGCTTACAAAGGTGATTTCTTACAAATGTGTGTGTGTGTGTGTGTGTGTGTGTGTGTGTGTGTGTGTGTGTGTGTGTGTGTGTGTGTGTGTGTGTGCGTGTGTAAGTGTGTGTGTGTTCTGAAACATCAGTAATCCACAGAAAGATATTTGGGAAATTTTGATGAATGACATGCAACCAATTGAGCAATCTGGGTGCCCGAAACTGTAGTATTTGATTAAATATCATAAGTAGACAGGGTAATAAATATTAAGGAAGTTTAATACTGAAAGCAATAAGATTAATTTTTTTTAATTATTTGATTTGTGAGTATTCTATATATGTATGCTGAACATGTTTCACATCTCATTTTATAACCTGATCTCCCAAACAGGTTTCACTCTGAAGAATGGCAGATTTCAACATTAACGCCACATTACTGGACATGAGCCATGATTACAACAGCACCTTCAACAACATTGACTTTGAAAATATAGACTTCATCGTGTATGTTATGACATGCATAATAATCTGTATCGGACTTCCTTTGACCCTCGTGGCCATCTATGCTCTTTATTCTCTGGTACGTACATTATAACTGTATAATATCATAATTACTGCTTAGTAAAAATGTAAATTAAGCTGATTGGACCCTGCAGACATATTTGGGAAGAGGAGTTCAGAACATGTCTTCTTTACTTGTTTTCCTGCAGGTAGGAAAAGGATAATGTTGCTCGATTCACGTCATCAACCTTCTCATTCCGACCTCATTCAGCTCTGCTGCATGATCAATTTTTGTCAATAAAAAGTGACGAGA
>JABXJD010003094.1:27500-30000 GCA_013375575.1 Percina caprodes | reverse complement strand
ACAGGAAGGGACGCAGCAGAGCACCGCTTTCATCATCAAAAAGGAAAATATATGTAGAAATGTATAGATACAGGAATAGAGAAATATATTCAATAAATAAATTAATACATAGATAAATAAATTAATACATAGATAAATAAATTAATAGATAAATAAATACATTAATAAAGAGATAAAGTAATACATAGAAATGTAGAAATATGTATGGGAATAAAGAAATAAATAGATAAATTAATTAATAAATGGATAATCAAATTAATAGATAAATTAATTAATTAATGAATAGATAAATTAATAAATAGAAATGTAGAAATATGTATGGGAATAAAGAAATAAATTCAATAAATAGATAGATAAATAAATAAATAAATAAATAAATAAATAAATGTGTAGAAATATATATGGAAATGTAAAAGTAAAAAAAGAAATTAATTAAATTACACAATTGGAATATAAAGAATAAATAAATAAATAAAATAAGAGAAAACAATACATAAATACAAAGAATGAAAATAGATTAAAAATGTGGATATTAAAGTATTTAAATTAAAATGTGGAAATGTAAAAATGAAGAAAAAATAAAAGATATAAAGTATTTTAATTAAAATATAAAGATAGAAAAATTAAATAATGTGGAAATATAAATGAAAATAGGAGGTGAGAATAAATGTGGAAATATAAAGAATACATAAAATAATAAAAATGTAAAATACACATGATAATTTAAAGAGACACAATAAAAAATTAAATGTTATAATAAAAATATGAAATTTCTTTCACATTTATTAGATTTATTAATTTATAAATATTTGCATTTAAATTAATTTGTTTAAATATATATGTATATATATTTATTTAAACTGTAGGTCTTAAAATGAAAGGGTTAAAATAAATTAAAATATAAAGACATTTATAGAAATAAATATATAGAGAAAAAATAGAAGAAATTAAGTAATTTAAATGCAAATAATATTTATAAATTAAACTATATATATATATATTTTTTTTTTACTGAGACACTTTTTAATTGATAATTATAATTTATTCACAACATGAGAATAAAAGGTTACTGTTGCTTTAAGAGGAGGAAACCATGTGGTCCGGTCGAGAGCCGAGGTCAAAGGTCAAAGGTCGGAGCCGTGACACGCTGATGTTGGTCTGTGTGCGTTTGATTTGTTCACAGTCACCTGTGTGATGAGTGACGGGAGGGCGGGACACGTGGCGGCAAGGTCGGCGAGATGATTGGTCGGCGGGGTGAGAGGGGGCGGGGTCAAGGTCGGAGTGAGGATGATTGGTCAGCTGTTAAATTCATATTCTGGTAATGGACAGTGGACTGAATCCTTCTTTTCATCCTTTCATCCTTTCATCCTTCTTTTCATCCTTTTATTCTTTTATCGTTCTTTTCATCCTTCTTTTCATCCTTCCATCCTTCCTTTCATCCTTACACACACACACACACACAGTCACAGAGAACACACACTCACAGAGAGAAACACACACACTCAGACTCACACACACAGACTCTCACTCAGACTCACACACACAGACTCTCACACAGACTCACACACACAGACTCACACACACAGACTCACTCACACACACACACACAGACTCACACACACAGACTCACACACACACACAGACTCACACACACAAACTCACACAGACTCACACACACAGACTCACACACACACAAACTCACACAGACTCACACACACAGACTCACACACACAGACTCACTCACACACACACACACACAGACTCACACACACACACAGACTCACACACACAAACTCACACAGACTCACACACACAGACACACACACACACACACACACACACACACACACACACAAACTCACTCAGACACACACACACAAACTCACTCTCACACACACACACACACACACACAGACTCACACACACAGACTCACACACACACAGACTCACACACACACACAGACTCACACACACAAACTCACACAGACTCACACACACAGACACACACACACACACACACACACAAACTCACTCTCACACACACACACACACACACAAACTCACACAGACTCACACACACAGACTCACACACACAGACTTATACACACAGACTCACACATTCACACACACACACACACATACACACAGACACACACACCTCCAGTATGGATCCATTAGTGTTTCGGGGGAACAGAACAATTAGCCAGCTGGCTTTTATGGAACAAAGCAATTAACGTTATGCTAATAAGACGAAGATTTTAAGCAATTCCAGATCATTTGCTAATCATTCGCTAATTACTTTGACGACTCTTTAGCGTCGTCAAATTATGAGTGATTAACGGGACAGATGTGGATGTTAACAGACTCTCCGCTGCTCCACATCTGGACATCACTCCTGCTGTTGGTCCTGTTTCTAGTGGGAGTTAACGGTGCGTTCACGTCAAATAGTCACATGACGACATAGTCACATGACGACATAGTCACATGACGACATAGTCAC